>JAQFZP010000186.1:0-49985 GCA_034695745.1 Geophilus truncorum | reverse complement strand
AAGCATCTGCATTTCTGGTAAATGTACTTCAAAATATCGTAAATACATTATAACGAGGAATTTATTATGTCGCAGTTTGTTGTAGTGTTTAGTATTTATTGGCAGAATAGTTTCAAAATTTGAATATAAAAATAAAAATTTTTATAAATTGTAAAATTTTGTTAAAATTTTACAACTTATAATAATTTGTCCAAAAATAAAAATAAAACTAAAATAAAAAAAGTAATTTTTTTTTGCCATTTAAAAATCCAAAAATTTAAAAAAAAAATATGCAATTACGAAAATCTAAAAAATTCAAAACTTCAACCCCCACACAGGAAGTGAAAAATTTTAATTTCCTCATCTTTTCCCCCTTTTCTCAACTTTTTTCCACCTCGGCACGTGCCCATTTTCCTACTTTCCACCAGATGCACAAAATTTTCCACCCAAAAAAATATCCCTTACCCTCTCCACAAAAAGAAAAAAAAAAAAAAAAAAAACTTATTCCAGCTTCCATTCACAAATGAAAGATCCTCCTTAAAACAACTACTTACTAAATGATTGGGCCAAAACGCTGTGTGACGTCATAACTCCTCCCCCTGACGCGCGATTAACCCGCGAGACCTGGATCGAGGCTAATAAGTAAATCCGCCTGCTTAATTTTGATAGGTGGACGCGCGGGGCATTTTGGGAGGCGAGAGGCGAAGGAACCTGCCGCATAGAAGAATGCACGAGTCGGCCCGAGGAACGCCGCGTCTCAAGGGTTCCTAAAAACGCCCCCGCACTTATTATTTTTTTACACTATTTTGAACGGATTCACAAACATCAGCCAAAATTCGCATCAAGAACAGAGAACCACTTCCGGTCTACCGCATGGACAACAACGCGGATAGCGACTTAGATGGTAACTTGGTAAGTGATCAACTTCTTTACTGCGAACTTCCATTAAACTGCGGGTTAAAGGTGCGTCGTTAAAACGGAGTTGGTTGTGTAATCTCATTGTAACCAAGCTAACTTGGCCAGATGCGGTTTGTTGTGCCTTCACAACAAACCGCGAAGGTAAAATTCAGTAAAATTTTAACGTTTACAAATTTCTAAATATTTTACTGTATTTGAAAAAAATTATATTTTCATTTTTAAGTTTTATTTTTTATTTTTTTATTTTTTTTTTGGGGGGGAAAGTTGGATGTATATGGGTATTTGAAACATGTGTTCCGGGTGATGTGTGGTGGGTCCCGGCGTCCACCGGACACGCCATACGGGACTGTGCGGGCCGCCTTTTCCGGCTGCTTCTGAGAAATCAAATTCCCACACACCTGAAGCGTTCAACATATTCGAAATGCCCCACAAGGGGGAATGGGGAATGAGAAATAAGAAGTGCAAAAAGGGGGGAATAAGGAAAGGGGGTCAAGCCAAAGATTTGGTAAACAACTCCCCCCGCTCCGTTGTGCCCCCTTTCTCCTCTTTCTATATAAGAAGCAACCCCCTTTTTCATTCGATTCGACCCTGACCTGTGACCTCGAGGGTTTGAAGCGTTCACTGACCACTGCAGGTAACTGGACGCCCCCTTGTCCATTTTATTAGCCAGAGGTCACTGGAGGGGGTCTGATGTTGACCTTGTATTTACATCCCTACCCCTCTTCTTAACCTCATCTCAATCCATGGCGCCAAATTGAATTTGCTTGCTGACCACTAGTCAACACGACGATTCCCCTTACATCGAGGTCAGGCTTTGTATCTGTAATCTTCGGGCAGTAAAGTACCAGGTTGGCATTTCTCGTCCACTTCAACGGACAACCGATCGGCGAGACCGGGCAAATAAATGACGAAAAGTGTTTTTTCGGCTGACCAATTGCTCAATTCCAGCAATCGAGGTCAGTCTTTGTAAATCTGTCCTTGATGGACCCCTCAGTTGACCATTTTATTAGATACAGATGACCAGAGGGGGTATAATTGTTGAGCTCGCATTTCAATTTCAAACTCGCAAATTCACGAACTGACCGTTTGCTCGCAGAGAGTTACACTTGGATCTGCAATTCTTCACTTCTTTTGTCCATTCTGTGTTCTTCGATCGCGGACCCCCTTCTACCACTACCAGGGTGTGCGTGTGTGGACAGAGAGAGAACCCGTGGAGTTAAATCGCCTTTGGCCCCTGTCCACTCCGATGCGGGGTTCATTTCTTTGAGTCGCTGCGTGATTTGTAGACGTGGGTTTGGTACGCGGCACCCCTTTAAGCACCCTACCCCTGGGGATGGGTTTTTGTGCGTGGCTCGAGGTGAGAATCTGGAGAAGGGGAGTCGGTGAGCTGGCGGACAACAATCCGTTTCTTGGAATGTTCTTCATGTGGCTCTCATTAGACGCAGCGTCCATAAAAATCTTTTTGGCCAATTCGGTGGCGGAGACGATTGAGTTTTACGAGGACATTACAGGTGACCCGCAACGGGGGTCACGTGACATTACAAACGGCAGGGAGCCGCTCGAGGATGGGATGGGACGAAAAGGGTTCGGCTGTCACTGGTTGATGTGGGGGTGGGGTTTCTAAGCAGCACAAAAACCCGGGTTTTTTCCTCGAGTTTTGTGGTGATTAATGAGGGCTAAAGAGGGGGTTTGAAGAGAATCAAGAGGTTTTATAGAGAATTCGGTAATTAAGTGGGTTTTTATGTTGTTGGACAGTTTTGGGCGCGGGTTTTAAGATGAGTGACCGGAGATGTGTGTAAATTAGGTCCAGATGTGGTAAGATCAAATTAAGTTGGGGTTGATCGAGTCTGGCTCAATGTCAGTTGAGGGGAATTTTTGCGCGTGGAAATTAGTTTGGCGTTTAGTGTTTTTGATACAGTGTGATGTAGAGGCTTTGTTTACGTTGTGTGAAGTGAGCGAGCGAGTTGAAGGGTATGCCGCCAATGAGTCGTTCGAGACGAGAGGTTTGGTGTTTGGGTTTGTAGATAATTTCTGGGAATTTTCGTTTTAGTGATGTGGGGTGTAGGGATGTAGGGGATGACATTTTGGTCAAGAGAAAGACTAAATGGGGATGTGAATTTGAAGTTTGTTGGAGTTTTAAGTTTAATGAGGATTTCGGAGTTGTGTACAGTAGTTGATTGATAAAAAATATTTTTGGGAGGGTTTAAAGGTTATAATGATTCAGAGTAGGTAATAATTAATAATTTATGGTAAATAAATTGATTTTTACTTGCTGAGTGTCACGACTAAATTAAAATTCTCTGTCGCGATAATCAGAAACTACGGGAAAACTCGTCACAACTTCCAAAAATACTATTAAGCATTTGTATTAAAATTTAATACAATCATCATCTAACTACGAGCTAATTCCCTCAATTTTTAAAGTTTTTTTTTTTTTTTTTAATTAAACAAATTGATTAAATGACCGAATTCTGTCATTTCTGCGCAATACTTTTACCTCCGTACCGGTCTCGGAAAACACCAAACTTCTTGAGTTACTTTCGAAAACTACTGAGAAAACACAATCAGATTTGCTATTTCTGCTCGTAAAGTTAATTTCGCCCACTCGTTGTTAGTAGGAAATAAAATTCAGGTAAATAAAGTAAAATGATGGGTGTTTAGAGTGGAGCGATTCGAAAATCGACATCAACAGGGGGTCCTCTTGGGTCAGTTCTGAGAATAGATCTAAAATGGTGGATAAAAATAAACCCACCCCTCACTAGTCGCAACCCCCTGCGGCTGTCTGGTTTGTGTCTCTGGGGGTTTGGCGCCCCCTCGAAGGGACGGGGTGCAATCAAGATGGCTGCGGATCTCCCTTCTCTTAAGATGGTAAGGGGAATAAACAAGAAGCTGAGATTAATCAAGAGGGGAGTTGACCAATGAGGGGGTGTTTGGAGGCTACCATATGTCGGTGGACCCCCTCCGGATTGCGATACTTGTAAAACATGGCAACACCCCCACTCGAGAAATATGGGTGTAGCTGCAAAAGAGTGAGGGAAATAATAAGAGGAATAAAAGGCCAATCGTGGGGTGAGGTTATGCTTAACAAATGGTGTAAACAAATGTGTTTGGAGTGAAATAAAAATTTATAAATAGACATTTGGGTAGGGAAAAGATGCGATAAAGTATTTTAAGTATCTTCAAGTGGCCTCGTTGGGTTTTCTGGGGTCTTTACGTCGTTTTCTTGCAGTTCACGTCAATTTGTTTTTAGTTTCTTATTCTAAATGTGTCTTTTTATCTCGTAAAAATGCATAAGTTGATAGGATTAAAGGATCATTTGTCTTGAGGACTCTTTTCTTAAGAGACCCCAGCGTCTAGACTTGAGACAGACAGACGTGGGTCTAAAAGGGGTAAGGAAAAAAATATACATATAAAGGGGGTGAGGTAACCTGTTCTCAAACAAACACCGTTGCTGTAGCAACCAAAGACAAAACTCAGGTGATTTAATTGCCAGACACCAATCCTTTGAACCCCCACTGGGGGAATTGTTGAGTGTCTGGACACCATTTTTTTCAGTAGCAAAAAAAAAAAAAAAATTAAAAAAAAAAAAAAAGAAATTATAAATAACATTTAAATACGATTTGGCGTTTTATCGAAAATTAAATCCAAATTAATCCCGTCAAAAGCCATTTCCATGACGACAAAGATTAAAAACGAGATGAAGCAATTGATTGATATTTATAGAAAAGTTGAGGGTCATAAAGACAATTTTTATTTGGTTTTATATTTTTTAATGTGTTTCCTTTTGAAATTTTTTCTTTTTTTTTTCTGCATGGGGTCGGTGAGCTTTGTAATTAATCAGTGAATAAAAAGGCGCCGCCTGTGAGCAGCTGGAGCCAGTTGGGAAAAACAAACAGGTGACTAGTGTCTTGAGACGAGGTTTATGGGCACCGAAGTTTCTTGGAAATTAAGGCGCGCGTTTGATAGGCGTGACGTCACTCGGCGTCTCCCACGCAGCGCTCACGGTCACCCCGCGGTCGCCATGGTGACGGCTTTTTGAGTAATTGGCCAAGAGTGACATTGACCACGCACCTGTAATTTGCCACCTGATGAATCAGACGACGGACAAAAAGGGGCCGCCAACACCGCCACCGACGCCGTCAAGGACGCAGCTTTGCGTCTCTCATCTCCCCCACCCCCGCAATAAATTTTTTCTCATTTTCCCTGGAATTATTGACCAATGGTCACCGTCTGGGGATTGTTGAATTAAAAAAAAATAAGTGCTTGGTGTAATGAGGTTGGGAGTAATTAAATTGAGTTATTTGTAGACTTTTGTTTGCATAGCTTTTTTTTTTCTTGAAGTTTGTTGTAAGTTACAAACTGGTTGCAGAATGTTTTTTAATTAATTGTTATCCTTCTTTCTCTCCTTGTCAAAACAGAAAAGTTTTGTGCTAGTTTATATGAGCTGAAGGAGGTGTTGTAATTGTTTTTATTTTTTATTTATTTAATTTTTCTCATTTTTGCTGTGTGCAATACGAGGGTATGAAGTTTTATATTTTTTTTTACCTTTTAATATAATGGTGTTTATAGGTTACAACTAAGTTCTAAGTAATTATTAAACTTATTTTTCTATTTTTTTTAAATTCTTTTTCGAGAATTTAATTCACATATTTTTTGTAAACCTTGAAATTTTTTGGTCTCACTTTGACTGTGAACATTTTTTTGTTGTTTTTCTCTAAGAAAAAAAAAATAGTAAATAATTATTTACCATTAAAATATTTTTTTAACTTTTTAATTCCTGCGCACTATTTTCTACGCTATAATTAATTTCACAAAAACTAGTAAAGTAAAAAAAAAAATCAAGTTCTCATTGCACTTGAATAACTCTCATTACTCAATCTTTGATTGACTTATCATTGACATTAAAAAAAAGTCAAATATCATTTGATCAAGGTTAAGCAATAAGAGTTTACTACTTAGTTCCTCCAGAAACTTGATTACAGACATTTATTTTGTAAACAGCCTCAAGAACGGGGTAATATTTTATTCAAACTTAACAACTAAGGTAAACTAACATCTCTAGACGCAATAGATTAATCAACACCAAATTACAGTAAAATAAATTGTAAAATCTAAAAGTTTTATAATTTAATTTAAGACTCGATTTATATTTATCCGAGCCAATTTCAAATATTTCTCAAGTTCTATGTCGCAAATAGGTGACAGATGCCCTGCAGGGTGGATTTACGGCCGCGTCCCGAGTTTTATGTCTGCACTTATTCGCCGTCCCGCATTTAATCACAAAAGAATTCCGGTGTTTACTCGCGACTCCACCTCACCTCACCTTCACCTATCCGTTGCTCAATTGCGATGCTTCTTTTTTTTTTTCTTTTTCCTTTTTTTTTACCCTCGTGGAACTCCCCCCTTCGAGGGGCCACGCGCCGACTTATGACAAACGACCACGAGGGGGGGGTTTGCGAACATGACACGGACAACCGTTGTCACGTGGCGATTTTTTTTCATCTCTACAGGTCACTCGCAGTCCTTTTTGCTCTTTGGCGGACCCTCGGAAGGAGTAGGGGTTTGCAGATGGGGGGTGCAGTTTATGAGGCCCGTGGACACAATTACCGCGCGTTTGGAGTTCCATGGATATTGCGTAGTCGACAGCCAATAAGATGCATCAAAGTGAGGGTGTTGCAGCACCCCTGCTGGATTACTAGGGGTCATTTGTCCACCTGTCAGGGTAGAAGAAAGACTGGAGTAAATGGAGAATTCTCTCCCCTTTATTCGCACTTTTTGCTCGTCTATCTGTTGTTTGCGTTGAAATATATTTCGGGAATTTGTTTGACTTGAATTTAATATAAATTGGATTTTTCGAATTACAGTGGAACCCGCGAGTAACGTATATAAACGGGTTCCACTGTATTTATTACTGACGAAAGGGTGTGTAATATGATTTATTTCATGTATTTTATTTATTTATTCATGACTAAATGCCATACAAGGATCGATTTTACGAATCGATCCGCCTTAAGTCGGATTACTCAATTGCCAATTACAAATCACAAGTTTGCTTTTATTTCAAGCATTAATCAATTATTTTTGTCGATTGAATTAACTCGTTAATTCTACAATTACACATGAATTGACATTTTTCATCTCATTTTAACGTTTCATTTCTTTTCACGACACAGTCCAACGGTGAAGAAGACGAAATGCGGGACTCGGAAGTGGATTCGGGGGAAGAAGACGAAGACGACGGAGAGATTTCGGGAGGAGACGACATGCATCGGGTGAAGATGGAGGACGTCGGCGGCGATGTGGAGGCCATAACCCGCATCCAGAAACAGGCGCTGGAAGAAAGAGCCGAGATCGAGAGAGAACTTCGGGCTTTACATCGACAGCAGCGCGATTCGCTCATGACCTCTTCGCCGCCTACCATGGTACCTCTCACACATTCATTTGCTCCACTACCGACGACCACCATCAACAATCATCACCACAACAACAATAACAACTCAAACAACAGCAATGGAAACGACACGGTTCATTCGTGGTCGATGGAAGATTCGCTGAAACAGGTAAAAAAAATTTATTAAAAAATAAAAAATCTGAAAATGTCTTTTTTGTTTAAATAACTAGCGAGTTCATCACTCTTTCCTGCAAAGCATTCCTTTAAAAATATCAAAACAATATATTTTTATCCCCATAAATTCCTGCAACTTTTACGATGCACAATAGAATTTAATTTTTTTTATTTTTTGAATTTATTTTTTTTTTATTTTACTTCTCCTCTGTGTTGATATGAGACCGTGGGCGTCTCTCGCCATTTCTAAACAGAGGTTTATCTAAGAATAGACTCGTGGATCCCTCGATAGTTCTTTATGCGCGTCTCCTTATAAGTCGATTGGTCGAGTGAGTAATGTCAGTTGGCGGATCCCCCCTCCTTCATCACTGTGCTTCTCTTCATGCATCCCCCTTCCCTTTTATCCGTTCAAAAATAAACTCAATTTATTTAATCCGCCATTTTGTCTATTTTTATTTACATTAGCAAAAAATTTACAAAAAGATGGGGTCAAGGACGAAAGGGTCAAGGTGGAAAGTTGCACGGTTCCACCAACCTGTGCGAGATTTATGCAAATTAGACACGCGTCTCACCCTCCGGTTGTAACCCGATCGGCCCTTGGGGGAGTTTTTGCTGCCATTTTTAATTTTTTCGCTCTAACTGTTTTAAGTGCTATTTATTTATTTAATTTTTTTTTCTGAAATTTTAGGTTCGTTGCTGGCGTCCGCACGAAGCAACGCCACCGCCTCCTCCAGGACCGACCCAGTGTACGCCACAAACGGTAGGTGATGTCATGAATTTGGCACAAGCGTTGAGGCAGAGGGAAGGTGAAGGGAACGCTGTTGCACGCGACCCCATGCGAGGTGTGTTGGGTTTTGACCTGTTGACAGCTCGCTGGGGGTACCAACGACCAGGTGGTCACCTGTAAATTTTGATCACACCTGATGCTCATTTTTATTTTGTAAAAAATGTAGTGGAGTTTTAACATAAGTCACGTGATGGGAAGTTTTACATGTGTCGGGAAATGGCCAAATGGTCTTAAATGACGCTGGGGAAAAGATAAAAATGAAAAGAATAAATTACAAAGTATTAATTTGGGACTTATTTGCTAATTGTAATTTTATGCCGAAGACGACAAGTAGTCGGGAATTTTCGAAAATCTCGTATATAGCTTTTCAAGTCAAAAAAGTTGTTGAAAATTTCTCAGAATCTCTGCAGATCTTTTGGCTAAATCCAAAAATTCCTAAAAATTCGTGCTTAATCCCAACGAATCTGTATAGATTTTTAAAAATTTCTGTGAATTTTAAAAATTTCTAAAAATTATTACAAAAATCTTTATAAATTCTGCAAATTTGGTCGACGGCATTTGAGTTTATCTGAGTCTCTGGAGAAGTCCAATGTTCTCATAAATCTTTTGAAGGGTTACAAAAATATCTAAAAATCTTTGCAAATTTTTGAAAATCTTTAAAATTCTCTAAATCTCTCACAAGTCAGTGATATTTGACTTTATTCCGACATGAACAATAACTATTATGCTTAAACTACAGTAAACTGAGATTTTTGAAATTTTTATAAGAAAAAAAATTTAAAAAAGATTCTCAAAGATTTTAAGACTTGTAATGTAAAATTTTTATACATTTAAACGGATTTTATTCTTTTTGTTTTTCAAAGATTTTTAAAAATTTCAGATGTATCAATTGATTCAACCAATTATACCAAATTTAAAAATTATACAAAAGTAGTAAGAATTTTAATAACAATTTAACAAATTTTACCAGAAAGAATTGCACTGTTTGCATTTCAATTAGAATTCTGTATCTTAAACAGCCAAAAAAACAATTCGTATAAAAATTTCAGACTGACTTTTACGTCATGAATTTTATTTACACGCATTCCGGATGACATTTAAAGGCTATTTTAATTTTAAATTAATTCTTGGCTCTAAATACAAGCGTGGCTTCAAATGTGAATTCAAAAAAAAAAAAAAAAAGTAGTTGTTTTTTAATATAAATAAATGCGAAGAAAACATGTTGAGTTCGTGATCGTGAAACGGCTTCAATCAGCCCTAAAACCCGAGACTTTTAATGGGAGTCGTGAAGTTGATGGACCGGAAGTGCATTGCAGCGTGCGCAGATGCTGAGGTGATGATGGACTGGTCGTGGGTGTGGAATTAGGTGACCAAGGGCGCACGTAAAACCAGGAGTGGAAGGAGACATTTTCACACACTGCCCCCTATGTTTTTGAGGACGCCAGAGGGCGAGGGGTTTGGTTCGCGATTCAATGGGAGGGTGAAGGAGGGCGACGCAAGTAATTATCAATTAATCAGATAAGACGCTGAGTCAGGTGAAGGGGGTCACAGGTAGGCGGAGTGGAAAAGAAGAAGAAAAATTGAAGATGGAAAGAGGAGGGGTGTGGAGAGAAGGGGGGCGTCTAGAGTTTGTTTAAGTTAATTGACTCGCTTGCAATGTGCACTAAATCTTTTATTTTTATTTCTTTTTTTTTTTTTCTTTTGTTAGCTCTACGAGCTCAGCGATGATCCGAAAAGGAAGGAATTTCTCGATGACCTTTTCTCGTTTATGCAGAAAAGAGGTGAGTTGTTTAATAAATGGAGTTTTTGACTGATTGAGTTATTGGTGGGAGGTGGGAAGACGGATTTATAATCAAATTCAGAGTCAAGCTTCTCGAAAGGTCTGTGTTAAGTAAAGTTTAATCACGAAATTAACCTGGGATGAACCCAAGTGTCATTGCGCTGTGGAATATTTTCCTATTTACTTAATTTTTTAATACAAATTTGAATTAATTTGTCGTGACAATCAAAACCAGAGATAACCGCAAAACACGTGTTTGTATTTTTCTAAATCGATTTTTCACTTTGTTTTTTTTTTCCCCCTCCTCTTTCTTTCACATGTCAACTATATTTACTTTTGATTTGTTTCTTTTAATTTAAAACTCAATTAATTAGAAAATGCAAAGAGAGAGGGGGAAAAAAATCGTGAAAGATAAATACTCGGTTTGAATCACTCACTTTAAATAAAACGATAAAGCATTTGTGCAACAAGTGCAAAATCCCAGCCCACAACACAAAGCAGACGACTTTTAATTTTCTTATTTATAAACTGCTCAATTTTCATTCCCTCGCCTCACGTGATCCGCAATTCGAGGTCCCAGGTAATTAAGGAATGCTAATTAGCCTCACCCACTTCCATTACTCAACAAGTTGAGCTCCTTGCGCAGCTGTTGAAAGACAAGACGAGATTTATGGACCCCATGCAACATCCCATCCCTACACCTTCCCACACCTCATCATCCCAACTCGTACAACGAACGCCCCCATCGCGACCAAATCACTTTTGTCCTGTGTGTGCCTCATCCACAGGGGGAGGGTTGGTGGGTTGGTGGTGTGATGGGTTCGTGGAAAAAGCGCTTTCCTAAAATGGTTCGAAATTTGGTGACATCCAAAAATAACCCGAACTTATCAACTTGTCTTATATGACCCTCCATCAAAAAAGACATGTTGATTAATTTCGTTTTGACTTCAGGTTGGAATAGTTAGTGGAAAGTAATGCATTGTAAATGTTTATGTACGGCGCTATAAAAACGACAATTTGAGGTGAAAACAATAAAAAGGTGTTGTAAAAAAGGGATTAAACCCATTAAAAAGCGAGTTGGAAGAAGGAGATTTTGAAATTTGCTCAAGTGCATTCTTCTGGCAGCGTTAAAAAGACAATAGAGATTTTTGCTTTGCATTGCATTGCAGAACGTTCAATATTAGCTGTCAAACAACTGTCTGCAGTTGCACAAATAATTATAAAATTTATCGCCAGGAGTCACTAATTTAACTCAATGCATCATTTCCATTAGATCGGCCATAATGACATACAAAAAGTAAACATCTAGAACCCTTCTTATTTTTTGCTTCAACTTTACCCCCACTCTTTTTTTTACCCTTATTTTTTCTAATTCCCGCTTTGATTTATGGGTGTTAAGGGACGATGATGACATGAACCCCTCTTTTATATCCCCCTTATTTTTTTCCTCTTTCAAAAGAAAGATAAAAGGGTTAAGCGGGAGATTTGGTTTGAAATTGAACACCCCTTCTTTAGATTCTCTTTTCTTTAAACGGAGGGGGAGATTTAAAAGGTTGAGGGGGTTTTAAAAATCTCTTTGAAGCTGGATACAGTGGCTGTTTTTACCTGCATGTCCATCTCGTACTTGAATTTCAGTAAGGGAGGTGCGAGTGGGATCCCATCGGTGAGTAAACAACATCCGCCCTCTGGGCACCCTCACCTGAAAAATGAACGGGACCTTGACCTCTCACCTGGTGCTGATTAAATCCAAATCGAGGCGGAGCTGCAGGGAGTCCACTAGACAAATATTGGATGATGTTGAAAATAGAGGAATGAAGAAGGGGTGGCGAGGGGAGTCGAACGGGGTCATCGAGGGCCAGCATGGGAATCAATCTGGACTAACATGTGGGTGTACGATGTATCCAGATGTAGAAAGAATGTGAAAGCATGTTTCGTGGGGAGGAGGATTTTGATGGGTTTTTTTTTTTTTTGAGAGAGAATTTTATTTTATTTGTATTTGTATTTTATTTTCAGGAACACCAGTAAATCGCATCCCAATTATGGCAAAACAGGTGTTGGATCTTTACGAACTGTACAACTTGGTGGTAGCTCGAGGCGGGCTAGTTGAAGTGATCAACAAGAAAATTTGGCGGGAAATCACCAAAGGGCTCAATTTACCCTCATCAATCACAAGTGCAGCTTTCACTTTACGCACACAGTAATGTTCTTTATTTGTACTCGAATAGTTGACTTTTGGTTTTGGTGGCGTAAAGTGTTTTGTATTAAGGTTAGGGATTAGAAGTTAAGTTGAGATGGGTTAGATGCTAGGTAATAAAATGTGAGGTAAAAAGTTATCTGCCATTGGAATCTAGCTTTCAGGTTTTAGTCAGGAATTATTACGAAATGTGGGCAAATCATGGTTGGTTAAGAAATGATTGGTGATTTGATGGAAATTTAGATTTTGTTTATCTTTTAGTATAAATAAGCAGATGATGTGAAGTAAATGGCAGAAGCACAGAGTTTGAATTCGAATTGTTAATCAAGTTTAGTTCAAATATCGAAAAATTTTAATACATTTTTTTATTTAAATTAACATTAGTACAATTAAGTGGTTTTCAATTTTTTTAAGTATCAAAATTTGAATAGTGAATTACAATTTTTCTAAAAATGTCTACTATTCAAATACCGGAGAATCGGACGAAAACTCGTTATAACGAACGAATGGTTTGGTTTTCTTGCATTTCGTTGTAAAGATGATGGTCGACTGTTAAAAAAAATATTTTAATTCGAATTCCAAGTTTTGTGATTCTTAGATTACGTATCGAGATGTAGATTTATGGTATCAAACGTATAATTTAAAATTTATTACTATTTAAGAATCAAAAATAATTTTTACAAGATTACTGTAGAGCTCTGATGTACCGTAACGTAAACCTTTCTCTAGTGTAATTTTTTTTATTCCCTTACGTAACATTGACAACTTAAAACTTACTCGCCTGTAGCGTGAACCCCTCTGTAGCGTCATTTTTCAGCCGGTCCGACGAATGACGTTATATCGGGGTTCCACTGTATATATTCAATGTTCTAAAATTTCTTAAATTCAAACAATTTGCTCAAATTAATTTTTTTTTATTTTATAATTTTAGGTACATGAAATATCTTTATCCATACGAATGCGACAAAAAGAAACTCAGTTCCCCGGCAGAGCTGCAAGCGGCCATCGATGGAAACCGGCGCGAAGGCCGTCGATCGTCTTACTCTTCTTTTCCACAGGACATGGCGCCTCGATCTCAGGTGTCGCCACTCAGTTTAGTCACTGCGAGACACCAGGTGAACGGAAATGGACTCGCACACGGACTTTCTTCAGGTAATCACTTTCAAAAAAAAAAGAAAAAAAAAATCCCTTTTCTTGTTCTTGTTGCGACTCTTCCTTTTCTTTCCTTTCTCATTTCCTTTTCTCCCCTTTCCCAGAAGTCCATTTATTCAACCGGTGGAATTTCTCCTCCTCTGTTCCACTGGACATCTCAAATCAATCACGCACCTCTTTCCCACCTTCAATTTACCCTCTTTAACGGCTCCCGTACCCCTACGGGAGACCTCGATTTTTCCTCCCCTTGATGGACAGAGGTGGGGTCCACTGAATGACCAGTGTCCACCTGTGACGATTTATGAGGTTCCAGGAGCCACCCTCGCATCATGGCCTCCCTCAGGGGGATGTTCGAGGGGGGTCTTCGTGTGGTGGACTCTCATTTATGGACCAGTGGCATTTGGTCTGGGGGGGAGGGTGTGGTGCAATTTGATGAGAGGGTGCAGCTGGTGGACCCCCACGTATTTCCTTTTCCCACGCCCCCCATATACCACCCCTTTGCATTTTATCACCCACGCATGCGTAGTGACCAGTAGGGATAGTTTTATGTGGGGAAATATTTGCTAAGCCTAAAATAAACAAGTAAATACCGTAGACCCCGTTGACAAAGTTGGGGTTAAAAATAAAAATAGGGGAAATGGAAAATTTTGGAATGTTAAATTATTTATTTTTATATATTTTTTTTAAGGAAGTATGTGGGGATTTAATTTTATTTGGAATCTTTCCTTTTTGCCATGTGTGTGTCGATGTCGGTTCTCCCCAATTGCATAAATTCCTCGACTTGTATCAGTGACATTTTATGCTTTTTACTCAAGAATTCCTCCAGGAAGTGCTACTATTTCTGGAAAGTCGTCAAGAAAATGGGGGTAAGGGGGAAAACAGAGGGGAGGCGAATTTTCCAAGATTTGGGGGAAAACAGATGGGAATGTTAGAAACTCGATCTACCGAAGAAGTGTTCAGGTGCAGAAGTTGATGGAGAAAGATTCCTTCTTTCGATCAGGAAACGAAGACGTGAAACACCCGCCGACATTTTTTTTTCCCCCCCAAAAAAAAAAAAAAAAAAAAATTTAAATAAGAAATTTGCAGAAATCGTCAAAATTAAAATGGCGTTTTCTGTTTACATTGTGCTAGGGGAGTTTGACAGCTTATCAATCGTTGTAAAGTCAGAAAAATCTCAAAACTTTTTTTTAACTTAGAGAAAATAGTTAAATCAAATTGCAGGTTAAACAAATAAGTATTTGTTTGCACTTTTGTACCTATACAGTAAATTACAATTTGCAGAGCGCTTCCTATTCACCCTATTTATAAACAAAATAGGAAATAAGCTCTTAAAAAAAAATTCTCCAAGGTCTTTGGCTTTTTAATTAATTAAAACCTATTAATTATTTTGGAAGGTTTTTGAAAATGGAGTTTGCGAGATGCGAATTTATAACTCAAAGGTCATCAAATCAAAACACTAACAAAATAATAAACCGGTATCATCTCATTTGCATTGGGAAAAAATAAACAAACCTGTCTCGTTTTTATGAAAAATAAACCCACTTTTCTCACATGTCGTGACCCCCACATTTTTTTTTTAATTTTCTCAGGTGAAGAAGACAGCATTCCAAGTACACCCACGCACACTGCATCGGCTTCGATGCCCCCATTTGCTCCGCAGAGAGAGGCACTTAACTTGGAAGTGGCCAAAGCAGCGGCGGAACAAGCGTCCAGAAGGGGTATCCTCGAAGACGGACCTCCGTCCAAAAGAATGTTGACCGACGACGACCAACGATTGTTGTCTATGAACGGACTACCGGGTGGCCACATGAAGATCACCAGCAGAGGTGAGGGAGAGGGACTCTTGTTTACAATTGCGGCCGCAGTGTGGCAGCACTAAGGGAAGATAATGCCAACAGCTGATGGATGATGTTAAGGGTGTATTCTTTTAATACTTTAGTTTTAGTTTAGCATCGGCATTTGTCCAACAAAATTGTCTCGTCTGATTAAATTCCACTAGAATTTTTTAGTTTAAGATGAGTTTTTATTACTTTCAAGGGTTCTTTAAAGTTGATTATCAACATGAATTATTTTACGTGGGAAAGTTTTAACTGATTTGAATATTTTTTTTTATATATATATATATATAATATTCTTAGAATACTACAGTAAAGTTTGACAAGTCGTAAAAATGCTCATAAAGTCGCCCTGTGTGGCAAGGTTAAGGAAAAAAATATATCTTTGGTTTTAATGAGCAATTTTTATTTATTTTATTATTTTTCGTGAAAGGAAAGCTCACTCGGCAGTCATTCGTCAGGGGTGTAATCTAATTACAGATAAAAAAGACTAAGATGAAGCATCAGTATAATCTGTAATTGATACGTGGTGCTGGAAAAGGTTACTACAGATTGTATCGAGTAATAGAAGAAGTAACTGTAGGTGATGAATTTGTTGTTGGCAGCCAGCCATTCAAGGCCAGTTGTGGTCGGTTAGAAATAAAACAAATACTGCCAATTGGTGGCGCTACTGTTACGATCGTTTAATAAAAATTTAAGCTAAATTTTATTGACAGAATCAATTAAAAAAAGTAAAATCGTGAACAAAAAAGTATTTTACAATTTTCAATTTTGAGACAAAATTTTACAAAGTTCACTTTTAAAGATTTATTTTGGAAATTACCAAAAATTTATTTCTGATTTATTTGCCCTATGTGATTGAATTAAGATAAATTAACGTCAGTTTAGTTAATGTCAAAATCACCAACTTGACAGCACTGAATGAAACTTACACTCGAGTTGAGCGATTTGATAACAGAGGGCAGGGCAGTGCAGAAAAGTAAATTCAGGAAATGCTGGCTCGGTATTAATACTTGGACGTTGAAAACTATAAATTCTAAATGGCAAAAGCAAAAAAAGAATGCCGCCGACTTGTTTTATTAGTTTTTATTCTTGTTTTTATTACATTCTTTTTTTTATTTTTTTTTCCTGTTTTTTTAGGTGACGTTCGTGGTGCAAACGACGGAACGGGATCGCTCATGGTTTCGATGGACGTCAACGGCATTCTATATCAAGGGGTTCTTTTCGCGCAGGCGCAATCTAGGGGTCGGTTATGAATGAATTCGTGTTCTGGGGCGTAGTTTATTTCGGTCCGAAAGCAATGACGACAGGACTTTTCCAATGTGATCTCCTGAAGCCCAGGTCTCGTCGACTTGGAAATTAACTGAAGAGATGCATTTGTGCGAAACCACAAGTTCTTCTCTTGATTTTTTTAAATAGAAGCCATCTTGTTATATATATCTGCCATTTCGTTTTTTAAAAAACTTTTTATTATGATTTCATTCTTTTTTTTTTTTTTTTTTTTTTTAATGTAGTGTTTGAATACCCAGTTTTGTGTGTTTCCCTTTTCTTTAGGCTACACATTTTTAAATGATAGTTGTTGATGTGGTTTATTTATTGTTTTCTGTGGCAATTTGGTAGAAATGTTGGATTCAGAAACCATTAAAACTCAGGGAATTACAACGACATTGACGGACATCACAATTTTCGATTCGGGCAGCGCTTTCCGGTCTTCCATAAGTTAGAAAATCAGTATAAAATAATAAATTTAAAAAAAATCTTGGCAGCTCTGATCACCTGTCTTCCAGATACAATTAGTTTATCAAGTAACCAATTTGTCACTTCTGATTTCAATTTGTCTTTATTTTTTTAATTTTTCTAAAAAAAAAAAAAAAAAAATTCTAAAAAAAAAATTCAGTTACAAGATTTTCTCAAAAATGTTATTTTTCCAAAAACTGGTTTGTGCAACGCGTTGTTACTTAACTACTGCATACACAAAAGCAAATAGCTTACCTCCATAAGTATGACAGTTCTTATCTGCATCCATTGAAAACAACTCACAGATTGCTGCGCAGATAATTGGAAACTTAAAATGATGGTTGTAAGAGGATACTGTATCTCCATAGAGGATTTAAGATTAACTGCAAAAAAAAAAAAAAATTCAGCGAGAGAAGAGAAAAGTTCTTAAGTTAACTGTTGTTGCCGTGGTAACTGTACTGGATTTTATTTGATGGAGTTATTAATTTAGATTTAGGATTATTCAGAATTGAATTTATATTTTGCATTGTACAAAGAATGTTTTACTTAATTAACTTTATTTAAACTAATAGCGATTGGTTAGTTGGTATTTATCTAGTTATCAGTTTTTTAATTTTATATACAGTATTTTGCTTTTATTATTTTATTATGATAAATTTGTACTTTACAGGTATCGATTTAATTCAATGTGCAAAATATGAAGGATTTTCTGAACGTCTCCAGTGAAAAAAAAAAATTAATTTTATACTTATATTATTTTACTTGTTCTTAGTGCAAGATTATTTCAAAATGATCAAACTATTATTCAAAATGATAATTATTTATTGTTTTTATTTTTGCCAATATTTCCAATATTGAATTATATCGTGAAGACTTAATAGAAATAATCTTCGACTAAGATTAGTAATTTAATATAAACATATTCATGTATTGTTTTTCTTTATTTCCCCACGCTCACATTATGTAACATTAGGCTTTTGGCTCCGTCTAATGGAAAAGAGCTGAATCTCAAATTTGACGAATTTTGTATATTTCTTAATTAATCAGTCCAGAAAATATTTGTTTCATTTTTAAAACATTTTACTCCATTTAATTCAAGATTTGTTATTATCGTGAGATGATCGTTGCCTTGAAAACTGTTGCTTTTTGTTCTCTTATATTTAAAAATAAAGGCCAGTTAATTTCCGTCCTCAATGTTGGTGTCGTCATGTGTATGTAGTGAAGAATAGAATATTTATTTCAATCCAAGTTGCCTGGTTTGTATATCTGACATTTGGTGGCAAGTTTTGAAAGTACATTGGTAAATGTCATTTTTCGCAATTAGAGGATACAAAAAACTGTCTAATGTCACTGTGAGAAAAGCGGAGAAATAATGAAAAATTGTGGATATTTGACATGATAAAGGACATGAAACAAGATCTTCATAAAGTTTCTTAAAATGTGTAATTAAAAAAAAATTATAATACTCTCAAAAGTAAGCAAATTGATTTAATTTATAATTATAAGTTATGGCACCTCATGAAGATAAAAAATAATTGATAATGAAATTTAATTATTCTGTACGGTAAGTATTTGTGCATCAAATTTACATGCTATTAGCAGAAAAAAAACTAGTTCGAATTTCTGACTGCAGAGTGCAGTGGCATCATAAAACATAAACTGACTGTGTCGCCATCTAGTTGTTTCAATACTAACTTGTAAGCAATAAACATTTACTCAGCTCAGTCATGGTCAGATCCAGTTATTTTACTAATGGCTGCAAAACTTGAAATAAATCAAGGAATTCGTTGATGATGACGAGTAAATTATTAAGACAAGTTCGCAGAATGTTTAGGAGGTAAACACCGATGAAATTTCTTAAATTGTCACACGAGGGCACTAAAAGATGAGTAAAAACTAAAAATATCCATCAACGACTCCACGTGCAGCCTATTGAAAATGCGATGTGCGATCCAACTAGAAAACCTCAACGAGAAACCTAGGATCAAATAGATATTGGGTCCTAGGAGAAACCAAGGAGTAATTTGTGTATTTGACGCTCTTCTACGTGAATTTAGTCACTGAGAAAGCCGATTTAGAGCAGTTGATGAACGAAATTCAGAACTTCTGCGCATTACCGGAAATGCTTCGACTTTCGGAACTGAAAGAGATTTAGTTTAAAAAGTTAGAAAAAATTAGGTAAAATGTAAGTTTTGAATTATAAATGAACTTATTTCTTTAATTTTAGACGCAACAAATCCTTACCGTATCCACCATTCCAAATGTATTGGTAGAAAGACGTCATCGTGGGTTCGTTAGGAAAAGTCGAAATATTTTGTTGCCAACTCTTGAACTGCGAAAAACCAACACTAGCAAAGCTTTTGAATGACTATTATGGCGCTGTATCGCTTCTATGTGCAGTTACCGAGCATTTAAAACGAATTGATGTAGGTCAACGGGGTGTGTTGACTATATTTATTCGACGATGGAGTTAAATGAGATCATTTTGCCTCACGATGCTTTACCTGGGCGGCCATGTTGTGCGTCTTATGAAGACAAGTCGTACGACGTCGTACCGATGGTTGGTTTTGAATAAAAATTCAATTATTCGAGACTTTCGTTTAATTTTTTTATTATAATTTATATTTCAGGGAGTAGTGCAGTTGTTAGACTATGGGAACTGCGAGACGATAGCTCTGGAGAAAGTGAAGCAGTTGGATTCAGATATAGTGAAGTTAACTACATCTCTGGCGATCGAATGCTGCTTAGCCAATGCTCCAGGTATAATTGAGTGGACAGTGAGGATTTAGAGAATTTCACGAACAACGCCTTAACCGGAAGTCACTTAAATTCGGACTTTAAAATGAAGTTGGCAGAACTGCAAGTAAAGCAAGTGGTGAAAAGGGGAATTCATAGGTGAAAAGAATTGAAAGGAAACAGAAGAAATTAACGCCCATGTTTGATGGAGCCATCTATCGGTGAGTTTTGGAATTTTGAATTATTATCAAATGATTGTGATGCAAAAGTAAGATATTATTTAAAAATAGAAAACAATTTAAAGGAACAATATAAGTCTGCAAGATTATTGTCTGGTATTAATTTTATAGAAATTCATCGGTCGTTTGGGAAGCACTTCTCGTTAGTTGTACACACATTTCATTGCTAACTTTACATTAAATTATCTCGCAAAATATTTGACAGGTGCGTAAAACAATTTCAGGGATGATTGATTGATTGTTATTTATATCGTAAAAATCTGTGATGGACAAGTAGAGAACCTAACCTTGTTAGTTTTAAGCATTTACATGCTCAATTAAATTCTTTATTTATTACTAGAAGTTAGTAGAAGTTATTTCTTAATTCAATTTTACAGTAACTAGGATTAGTGATCTACGAGATTGAAAACAATTCAAATTTCAGTGACTACGTTAGCAAGTTTATCAACAGCCTATTAATTTCTAGGGCTGAACGTTAGAGGAACTTTCCACATGGGTTGAAAAGTGAACATTTCTTTGCTGAATGTTCTGACCCCAATGATGTTGTTTACCTAGCAGGTCTTGACCAGCTTCGCTCTGGCGTGTTACACACTTGAAAGGAACATTTATCGTCTTCGTTTCTTTGGTCTCACAGTTGGGATTGCAAGACTTGTATTCGCGCAAAGAACCGCAAACTTTAGTTCTGCTGCCCATTGTCGAAGTTAGGTAACGTTGAGTGGGTCAAGAGTCTTCTGATTGCATTCGGCCTGCAATTTTAAATTTTTTAAATGTTATTTCAGACAAGATACCGGTACTTGTGGAAAATAGAAATTTACTAAAGGTTTCTTGAGCCGATTGACACACTTTTTGGCCTTCAGTATTGTGTTGTGAGCATTAATTTGAACTTTGAAAGAAATTAATGACCTCAAACGGACACTCACAGTGTTGTCCTACAGTGTGCACTTTTGGCCAATTTTTACGCAACAATTATCTTCAATCGTTGAATTCCTAATTTCCTTTTGCGTGCATCGTTTTGAACTAAATTACATAAAGTATGGTATTGACTGTATAATTGGAGAAAGATTTTACTTTATTATTTTCTTATCTAAGTTTATATTGATTACAATAAAATGTTATTTGTATATATATAAAATGTTATTTTGGCTTACTGCCAATTGTCAGGTCACTGAAAATTAAAAAGTTCTAATGATGATAAGCATACCTATGTAATTGAAGTACAAACTTTCGATAGCAGTATAATCAAGAATACCCTGCACAGTACATGCTATTAGTTTTGACTGTGACATCTAAATGTAAATCTGTCTGGTTTTTACTCAAAAATAGAGATGATTCTTTTGCAATTTATCATTTTAGCACAGATATTTGCTAGCAATCTAATATATACCTTAAAACCAAATGTAAGAGCTCAATTTAGAAAACTGCGACTGGAAACTACATAAACTATACACCATTTGGTAGCCCTCGCTCTGTAGATTTGCCAATAAATAAAAAATTCAAAAAATATTACGGTAAATATAACTTGAATTATTAATAAAAAACAACAACTTAGTCACAGCTTACTGTGTGTGCAATGACATCACTTGCTATCAACTCCTTTAGTGTAGGAGCTGAGTGGTGATGACATCACACACCTTCAATTCCTCTAGCTCTCCTGTGATGTGGGACACTTGTGGGGAACAGATTCGTTTAGAAGGGGTAAACTGGTTAAAGCGTTTGCAGAGAGGCTACTCAGAACTTAATCCTGAAGAAGCAAGAAGCAGCAAATTTCACATGATTCAAAAGTCACAACAGATACTAAAATATTAGAAACAAAACTTTTTTTTTGAATCAAAAATTTACTATTTTTATTCAAGTAAAAAGGGATTGTTAGTTGAGTGGATGGAAGAAATTGAAAGAAGAAAGTAATTGGGGGAATGGTTGGTTGATTGGCTTAGTAGATGGTTGGATGGTTGGGTGAAAGGAGGAAGTACAGTAGTGGGTGGATGGGTGAAAGGAGGAGGTACAGTAGTGAGTGGATGGGTGAAAAGAGGAGGTACAGTTGTGGGTAGATGAGTGAAAGGAGGAGATACAGTAGTGGGTGGATGGGTGAAAGGAAGAGGTACAGTAGTGGGTGGGTTGGTGGGTGAAAGGAGGAGGTACAGTAGTGGGTGGATGGGTGAAAGGAGGAGGTACAGTAGTGGGTGGGTGGAATGAGAAAAAAGTAGCTACATGTATAGATGGGAGTGAAAGAAAAGAATTTATACATGAGGATTTATATAGCTGAGAAGAAAAAGTTCAGAAGAGAGTGGGTGGCAAAAGGAAAAAATTGAAATAAAGTGGGTTAGATGTGTGACTAAGACAAAAAAAAGTGGATAAGTGAAAATGGAGAATTAAAAATCTAAATTTCGTGGATTTTCACGGTTGTTTACTTGTGTCGTTGTAAAAACTCCACGATCTTCAATCAGGCATTAAGTCTTAACTTCTGATTACATGCATTTGCAACGCAAAGCTTTAAATTAAAAGACATTATTTGCATGCTAAATAAATACTCTTTATTCACCTTTACTGTTTTTTCAATAATACAATAAGTGTTTTATCAAGTTATCGTTAGTTAAAATTAATTTAAATTTTAAAGGGAATAGGGTTAGTGAAAGGTGTGAGGAAATTTTTTCATCATTCAATTCAGAAAGTGCATCGTAAATCGTTTAGTTGCGTGGACTGCATTTGACTGGAACTTCCACTGGAGTAGAGAAATCTTCAGTTCTGTGCTGAGTGAACTGACTCCACTGTTGTTGTCTGTCCAGCAAGTCTTGTCCATTTTCACTCGGGCGCCCGACGCATTTGAAGGGAACGTTGACCGTCTCGGTTTCCTTGGCCTCGCAGTTGGGCTTGCAAGATTTGTAAGTGCGCATAGAGCCACACACTTTGGTTCCAGTTCCCATCGAAGTGGTTAGGTAGCGTTGAGAGGAGCACGATTCAGACGATGGAATGTGACCTGCAATTTGTATTGCCTCAGTTTATCAGATTTAAAATTTAGTGTACAATGTGGAAACTTACGGAAACTGGCTTCGCTTGATTCACAGTCTTTCTGTCCTTCGGGTCTGTGTTGGGGGCATTGACTTGATGGGAGAGCATAGGATTGAGCAAAGTCATTCTCAATTGAATATCTGCATTTGTTTGGTCCGGTCCAGGGAAAAGCCTCTTTGTAATTGTACTCCCCACAGATACCGCATAGTTTGTTTCTCCACAAATTGGAGGTCTGAGGATTGTTATAACAGGTCTCAGAAACTTGTAAAATATTTTATATTGTTTCACACTTACTATGACGGCAACATTTTCCCCGTCAAACACAACTGAGATTCTGTTAAATGTCAAGATAATCTTATATAAGCCGTCAGCTTTAACGATGTAACCTAAAAGAGTGGGTCCGTAAGATTCATCCTTCAAGAAAGTTACGGTATTTTCCCTCATCTGCACTTGTTGTCCGTTAATGGTCACTTGGTCAGTTTTGCCATTGATCTCGACAATGTTTTTGAGCAATTGAACAGTGAGTGTCTAAAAGAAAAAAATAATATTTGTTATTTGCTTTGTTATGATCAATTCACTGTCATTTTACTTTGCTATTATCACGGCTCTCCTGGCTGTTGTTTCTCATAAGCACGTAGAACAAGTTACTAGGGCTGCAGTCTCCGGTAATCAAATACTGGCATGTACCTCTACCACTAAAGGGGAAGCTGTTATTCAGGAGGGTTTTAACGTAATTGTCAGTGACAGTGCAGGTGGCTAAGTTAGAAAAAAATGTCAGCAAGTATTCAAAAAATGAGGGTAAAAACTCACCAAGGAGACTGTCGTCGGAGTAGTAAGTGAGAATTCTTCTGGCGTAAGAACGAGCAATGGAAGGTGGGTTGATGAATCCTTCAACATCACCGTAGAAGATTTTCTTGAATTTAAGAGTTTCTTGAGGGCGTTCGACTTTCAAACTGACGACGGGAATGCTGGGGTGGAAGGTGGCGCTGACTTTGATTTGATCTGATGGATTACGTGCCAGAGCGTCATGGCTGAGGTGTGGGTACAAATTGTAGATTGCAAAGTCTTGAAGTTGCTCAGAAATGTTTTGCACTTTTCTTGAAATCTACATAAAAGAATCCGACAGTGAGATTTGCAGTAATTTATTTTGTAACGTATAGGTAATGAAAAAAATACTTACGCCGTTGTATTTGACGGTTGCGGACATGTAATTAAGAGTGGATTGGTGCAAAAGTTTCTGGATGCATGCGTAACTGAAGTCGTTATAATTTTCTCTGTCTTCTTTGCATTGGTCGTAGTAGTATGGTCTTGAGGATTTTTGCAATTTCAATTGATCTCTCGATTTCTTTGCTGTCATCTGAAATTGACACGAATAAATTTTTGTTGAATCACAAGAATGTACACTAACTCACGTTGAGGGTGACAAATCCTTCTGGTCGACTGCACTCCTGACCCCAGCTTAAGCCGGCATCCAACTTTATGTTCGCATTTTCTAGATTCGGCTGTGGTTTGCTGAGTCGGCAAGGTGGTCTTTCGCCTGAGTACTTAGCTTTCAAGCAAACCATTTTGCGTTCGAGACTGCCAATAGTTTTGACCAAAACATCGATGTTCGATTCTGGTTTGCCACTTGGTTTCTTTACAATCACTTCGACCTTGATTCCTTTTTCGCTGTCGCTCTTGACTTTGGCTTCAGCTCTCACAATGAACACAGCGACTGTAAGAATGTATTATTATTAGATGTAAAAACAGCATTTTGGAAAAAATAGATAACTTACCACCCTTGGTGATGTCTGCTTGTTCGATCTTCAGTTGTCCACCGTTTTTCCAAGTCGAACGTGCCTTTCCTGGAAATTCTTCACTACTCTGTCTACGTTCCGATGACCTGGAGGACGAATCTGGAGTGGTCGTTTGTGAACGCCATCCGTGGCGTCCTCTGCGTTCTGCTGAATAAGACGAAGAATCATCGTTCGACTGATGTCCCATCCAACCTTGAGCCCATCGTGGACTGGCTGCTTCTTGCGATTCGTGCGATTCTTTGCTGGAAGATTCAGAGTTAGATGATTTCCATCCCTTGAAGTGCTTGTTGCTTTCATAGGAGTGTTCGAAATGGCCAAATGATGGTTTTTCAAATGAATCCCTTTCATTAGACTGCGACGAATCTTGTCCAGATGTGGGTTGATAGCGGGAGTTGTTTTCTTCGCTGGAACGAGAATTGTCATTGTCGGTGTCTCTGCCAGAGTTTTGACATCTCATTGGCGCGTCGGACACTCCAAACAGTTGTCTCCATAAAACATAAACAAAACTATCGACATGTTGGTTTGGATCACCCGGTGCTGGTTTGAATTCCCATTCCATATCGTAAGTTAGCTATAAAAAAAATAAACAGCATTAATTCTGAATGATTCAATGTTAGGCTAAATAACTCAGTACCTCAGGCAACTGAGGTTTTTTCCACACGAGACTGTATTCTCGTGGCGTCCATTGATGAGCCATCCAGCCATTGACTGCAATTCCTAATAGCGAGTTTTCTTCGAAGTACTTGATGATGCTCGGTGCTCCGTCCCAATATTGTTCGTCTTCCAACTTCAACACCAAATAGTCGCCAAGGATTCGAACTTCGGATTTGCTTGGTCGAGCCTCGTTATGAATGGTTTTGCTCACATCGCTTAATTTTTTGTATTCTGATATTGGGCTTATGAGAGTGAAAGGTCTCGTGTGGTAATGAGCGATTTCCAATTCGCCACCAGACGAAGACGAATCAATTGCTTTGACCTTAATGGATAATTTCTTTTTCTGCAGTTCGATGTTGACTTTGCCTGAAATCAAAGGTGCAGCAATGGCAGTCGTTTCATAACCGGTTCCAACAGCGGTCATTTGCTTTTCGGGCAACAAAATGCTAGCACGAATCACAGCACGGGCAGCAACGCTTGGGTAAAAAAGAAACTGTTAGACAATGAACCACTAACTAGAAAACAAACAACTTACTTCACTTTAACTTTAGCATCAATATCGATGTTCATGCTTTTTATTGAGGGTTTAGGGTTGATTCTAATTTCTCCCTTGGCAGACATGTGAACTGGTGTTTTTGCAGTGACGTAAAACTGATAACCAGAATCGACGTGCATCACGAGATTTACGTCGAGTGGCATTCTCGTCGTCTGTACGTCGACGGTTAAGTGAAGATTGCCTTGTTGATCGCCATAAGAGCGAAGCATATCGAGAAGGACTTCTTTGTCAACTCTGCGTAATCTTTGCTGGAATTCCATGAATCTGGTACCGATTAAAGCGCTGAATTCTGGCTGTTCTCTCGGGATGAATCCAACTTCTTGGGCTAAATCTTTCAATCCCAAATTCCTCAAAGGTTTGTTCAAAGCTTGAATGCTTTCTGCCAAACCGCGGTCTTCGAAAATGGCTTGGGCACCAATTAAAGTTTCCACCAAGTAACTAGTGTTATTTCCGTTCATCGATGCCTAAATAATTTTTAAAGCATAAATTATGATACAATATGAATGAGAATCTGGTGCAACTTACGCTGAAAATGTTAGCAGCATAATTAGAAACGAGATTTTTCAATTGGATGTAAACCATTGAAGGAGTCATCGTAGTTCCATCACCAGTACTGGCCAAACGAAGGTAAGCATCAGCATCCAAATTTTCTGCAAAGAGACCAAATATGTTCACATTTAAGCTGAAGTAAAAAGAACAAAAAATTACTCATTTCTCCTTCGATGAACTTATTTGAAGCAATCCAAGCATTGTCGTACTCTTCGTTCATCAAATCCACGGCATGTTTTGCATGTGCCGATCTGATGGTGGGGAAAAAATTAAAATAGTATATCACAATTCATATTTGCTGTTACAATTACAAATTACTTACACGTCGGCAAGACAAGGCTGAGTTGCATTGGCAAGATTTCTGAATGTCGATCTGATGTAAACGCTAAGTACGTTATCTTCACTTAGCTTGGTCATTGCAGCGATTTTTTCATACAAGTGACGTTCGGGACGAGTGGCCATGAGAACGTTAAAAGCAGCAATTTTCGGTCCAGTGTATTCTCCGCTGTTGAAAATCACAGATATCAGAGTATCTCTGCACAATTCGGGATTTTGTCTGCAGATGGGCAACATGGCGTATATGGCCTTCTTTTGGACCACTCTTGGTGTGTCCTCTCTTGCACGGCTGTATTTTTCTAGAATGGGTAATGCTTCTTCCAAAGCTGTGTTTCCCAAAGAGATGAGTAGTGCTGCCTGTTGAAGTTCGTCGTCAGTGTTTTCCAATTTTCTCTCCAAAGCCTAAGGGTAGATACAAACGTTAAAAATGTATTTAAAGTTAACCGATCGTTATAATGTACTTACTCTGATATAGTGTTCTCTTTTTTCAATAGGGAAAAGTTGTAGACTTGATTTTGGAATTTGGTATTGATTTTTAGCCACCGACTTGGCAACGATGGATCCGAATGTCAAGTAGCAAGTGACGCTCATTTGTTCGTGGCTCTGTACTTCGCTTGACATGCAAAACTCGAGCAATTTGTCGCATAGGAGTGTGTTGGGGTTGACCACATGTCCGGCAACGATGGACAGGAGTTTGGCACCTTCTTCCGGTGTGATGGCTTTGGTTTTGTAGGATTCCATGATCAATTTGATGCTCGGATTTGTGGCAGTGATTGCGACCAATTCGTAATATGTTTTTCTGTTAATAAATTCATTTTAGATATTAAATTCCCAACTATCTTATTTAAAAATTATACTTTGCAACTCTGTCGCTGGAAAATTCACGTTCCAATTCCTTCATTTCGTCGTAGTTCAAACCAATGAGTCCTCTTTGAATTGGTAAAATTAGTTCTAGAATTTCTTTCGAGTCTTCCATAGTTATGTGTTCTTTCTTCACGAGTTGAATGTACTGTCTGAGCAAGCGACGAGTTTGATCTTTAGGGCAGTCGCAGTCAGGACACAGTTCTTGGAATATGACTGGTTCGTTGAGTGATGACGGGTTGCGAATGTTAACCAATTTCTCAGTCAAATTCGAGTATGGTTTTTCCGTTTCCCAGTGGAAGTTGGACAAACTATTGCGAGCGCTGTCCTCTATTGGTCTCACGCGAATCAACTGGAGAGTTCGGCTACGAAAATATAAAAATGTCAATCATTTCTTGTTTTTTGGTAACAATTTTTTTTTTTAAATTTGTAAAGCTTACTTGTGATAGACAGTGAGCGAATCTGCTTCTTGTCCAAGGGGCTTGACCTGAACGATGCCATCACAAATGGCTTTCTGCATGATGTAGTGCTTCGATTCGGTGATGTTCACATCGTATTTGCATACGTCGTTTTGATGAATCGGGTGCTGAAAGGGCAAAATTAGTTTCTATTGTAGGAAATATTATTTTCTAAACTTACAGAATCGTCCTTTTGACAGTCGTCACATTTGAATCTTCTGAGTGTAGATGTGGCGAAATACGGTTTGTGGTTGCACTCGTGAGAGTCCCTCACTTTGTCGATGATCATTTCCCTTAGTTGTTGGTCGCTTCTCTTTGGCAGGAGCGAATAGCTGTAAATGCTGTTGCAAACGCCGCTAAGTGTCGGTTCCATCTGTTGGTGAACTGTGCCGATGAGGTCATTTTCGTTTTCGCGGTTGAATTGGTTTGAGTCGACGACGCTGTTGATTTTCTTGATCTGAATCATAGTGGCCAAACCTGTCTTCAGCTGTCTTGACCATTCGGGATCTGATGGGTTGAAATTGAGCTCTTTGACTGTTCCGTCGTGTTCGTATTCGACGATGAACGGTTTAGTCAAGTTTTCATAGGCGTTGTTGCTCGACAGCTGCAGAGGAATCTCGTCGGGACTCAGTCGCTCGAAAATTTTATTTTCTTTCGCGACTTTGACGTTTTTCATCTGCATGACCAGTTTCCTGCCATTTATGCTGTGAATTTGGACGTCGGATTTGAGTCCGTGGGCGGCATATTGGTTGTTAAGTTCTGGGATTCCATTTAAAACGACCACGCGGTATTCGTAGTCGAAGGTTTTACCCTCTTGAAAAACTACACGGTGAAAAAAGAATCATTTTAGGTTTATTCGATTATTATTAGGTGACAGATGTACTTACAGTGAGCTGCAGCAGTTCCTGCTGTAAAAAGAAAAAAATATACATAAGTTAAGAAAAAAGATTAACTTTAGATTTGCAGTAAATAACTTTTTGTACACTGTATAAAGTGTGGAAATAATTAACTTACCAAGCAGGAGAGAAGTGACCAAAACCCAGCAGTTCATTTTAGTGCTGCTGGAAGACCATAACCTGTAGCAAATCTGCATGGGTTTATATATGCTCAAGAAAAGATGGACTTTCAGATGAATTAATGACTTTCGAACTCGCGTGCTCGTTGTTGTCATTCATAGTCCAGTTTCGGGGAATTTGCTATTCATCGATTATCAATTATCTTAATGTGATAAGAAACATTGAATCGATACTGTGTTTATGCTAATTAACGAGCATTTAGCGGTGTGAGTTACCGCCTGACTAATTATTGATTAATTAATTATAATAAAATTGTTCTCCAGGTTAGCAATAAATGGGAATTTAAGGTATTATTTGATATTTGAATCATTCTTGTACTTAATTATAACGTCATTAAGAAAAATTTCGGAGTTTGAATGATGTTATTTAAACCCACGTAATCACTAATCAGTTGACATCGATCATTCATTGCTATATGTAAACAAGAGGACGAATGTAATGCAATCTTATTAATTGAATATTTTACCGAGAAATGCCAATGACTCTGTTACAATTTTTCTTAATTTAGTTCATTTTCTGATTTTAATCATTAATCACGTGAGTTAATTCAAACTTTCATGTTTTAAACTGTGCAGCATGTATTTTAAGTGGGAATAAAATAACTGCTCTATTATTTTACTAGTCTTTTCTGGTTACTTAATATGTAATTTATTAATTTCAGCCATTATTACCTATCGGGGTATGGGTAGTCATGCCACTGCTAGTTAGTTTTACGTAAGTTTAATTAGATCTCCCATTTTAATATTTTACATGCTTTCTTGTGAGAGTGGTTTTTGTGGATCACTCATGTTCATACTCAAATAAATTGGTGCGTAACAAAAATTTATTTCAAATTTTATTTAATGAATTTGTCTTGGTATTCTCTGTACAGTATGTCATTGCCGCTAAGCTTTTTCTACTTTCGTTTGTTTGTAATAATCTTCCCTTGTTCGACCTGATTGAGGGAATTTCTGAAGCTTCCTATGCCTAAATTTTTATTTACAAATTTATTTTCTTTTTTTCAGAGATACAAAATTAACTTTATATCTTTTTATAATTTGATTTTTAAATTATTAGAAATTTTGAAATTTTAAATAAATTTAAAAAAATAATTATTTTGTGTGAAATTACAGTACCGTATAAATAAAATTGAAAGAAATATTTTAATGATGTACAAGTTGCAGTTTGTAATACTAAGTATTTCGAAAAATATTAAAAGGGCATTATAGGTATTCCATTTTTTTCTGCTTTTTCAATTTAATTAATATTTATTATTTATGTCATCATTTTTTTCTTGTCTATCTGCTATTAACGATTTACAGATTTTCATCCGCAAAAATAAAATTCATTTGAGCTTTTAGACTTTTAGTTGTATATTTTATAGAATGCCATCATCTTTATTTAAATTGTGAATGAAATACTGCTGATGCCAGCAAAAACAGTCATTTGATCTGATGACTCATATTTTTGCTTGTGCTTCGAATTTCAATCACTAGATGGCGTTACGTTATGTTTTTATGAAAAAAGAAACATCGAGATCCCATAAAGCAAAGATGAAGAAAATGTAAGAAATGTGTTGACTAAGCAAATTTCAGCAATAATTTGTTACAATCATTTTTAAAAAAAAAATTTTTATTTAAAGAATCTATTTGCACATAGTAGCTAATAACCGTTTTATTTAAATAATTACCTAACAAAAGTAAGTAATATCAGAAGTACTTCTGGTAATATTTACTTTTGATCAAATCTGGAATTCTTAAGAGACTAAAATGAGATCTAAGAATATTGCAAAGATTTTTTTAGTAAGTTTAATTCCATTGTGTGTATTTTTAGACTACAGTATAATGTGAAACAACCCCCACGTTTTAAAGTCATCGATATAATGAATGAATTTCGTGATGTTTGATATCGAGTTTCAATTTTCCTACCACATTGTGAAGCAACGGCGTGAAGTTTTTAACGTTTAGGCAAAATTCTAGAGTTTGTGGCAGTTTTCCTTAGACAGATCATTATAATGATTTAGTCATAGAAAATAATTTTAAAAATAATTTTAGGTGTGTGTTTAATCTAGAAATGTTTTTTATTTCCTATATATTTTAGAAAAATAGTATTATCTAATGATGAATTCTTATGCTTAATTAAGTACAGTATAAGACTATTCTAGATATTACGTAAACACTAAAAGATACCAGTTTAGGTTCTTTTAACTTTTTAATTATACTTAATTAGTTAGAAGAACGTAGAAAAAGTAAATTACACATTATTAAATCTACTTTTCTTTCTTAGAATAGATTTCTTCAGAGTATTCATATTTTAATTTTTTTTTACTACTTTTTAATCATTTATTTACTTAATGGCTGTGCTTTATAGACAGACATTAGCCAAATTTTAAACCAAAAAATGAAATAAAATACAGTACTGATTCATAACAAAAGTTATTTAAGGGAAAAAAAAACAATTAGCAATAAAATCTTAAAGTATGAGAGTATAAATTCAACTGTTGAGTCAATCGCTGAAAGAGAAAAAAAAATTCAAAGGAGGAAATGAAGATCACATTACAACCATTGTTTTCTGCAGCCAATATCGTACCATGTCCGCCTCGTGACAAAGTTCAACATGCAAAAAAAAAAATAAAAAAGACTAATCTACGTTTAAACTTAATTTTAAAATTTTTTTTTTTTTTTTACATTGAAAAGTCAAAAACTACAACAAAAAAACTAACATTATACAAACAAATCACGAAACCAGAAAAAAAAAAAATTACTTTTAATTTGAATGAAAAATCCAGGTAGCAACATAATGGGAGTCACACGAAACTTATTGACGTCAATAAAGTGGTTTAAATTGCAAAAGAAAAAAATTACTAGAGGAAGGAGAGTTTTTTGTTACCTGGTAGCAAATTTCAAAATGAATAAATATATAAGTACCGGTAACAAAAAATAAAAAATATTTCGAAGAACACAAAATTATTAATTTCAGTTGAAAATTGAAATCTACAAGTAAATTGCATGCAAGTGGGTGCAAAATGAATTTTAATGTAAATAAACATGTTTTGTATGAGAGAACTGTTCACTTGAAGTGAATTTGTCCTTTTGCACGTCGAGTCCTTGAGTTTGTTTTGTGTTGCAGCCGCCGAAATGTCGGAGCCATTGTAGCAGTGAAATTCGAGCTGTGTTTCGTGTCACCTCGGGAACAGCATGTGGTATCCATTGAGGTGCGACCACGACCGTGCTCAGGGTCTTTTATTAATAATTCTCGATTCCCGTGCTGCTTGCAACACGTCCCTTCATCCTCCTCTCTTTTGCCCCATAATTATCGGTCTGGACTTCGCTTCTCTAGTCTTGTTTCTTCCTTTGGTAATTTGATGCTGCGCTCTCATCACAATAAAGGGGTAGACACAGACAGGCACAATACCCTGAACCCTGAACTGTCGGAAAATGAAAAATAAACACTTAACAGGTTTTAAAAATGTGAAATAGTGTAGGTGTAATATTAAGATAAAATTTATTAAATGGTTGTAAATTTACTTTTATTGCTCGTTTTGTATCGTTTTATGTTCGTTATAATTAATAACCAATCATATAAAAATAATTAATGTGAATTTTCGAGACTTTTATGATTATGGTACCTATTTACTTTTTTTTTAAATTATAAAAATTTTTTAATAAAAAAATCAAAGTATGTTTAACGATGTTCATTTTTGGATTTGGGGTGAAAATGAGGGAAAACTGGTATTTTATTTTTTCGTCCCTCGTGACGTAATCAGACGTGGGGGTTTTGAGAGTCTTTTATGAGCGTTCAGCGAACGAGTGCAAAGTTGTTGTCAACGCACAATGCGACGGCGTCTGGCACGAGGGGGTCCTGCAAGCACAATTTGCAGATTAGACGACGAATCGGGGCGCCGCAGACCCCGCCTCTCGGACACGGGTCCATGAAATTGGAGCCTTTTCTAACTGTGCTTTTCGAAAACCCCTTTTCAATTTGTGTGACCACCCCCTGGGGGCTTACGACGAATTTTCACTCCGAAATGACCCGCCTGGAAAAACATTCATTCATAAACTTAAGTACCTACACGATTATCAGTGTTTTGGTGGGGATTACTCGTCTATGATTTTGATTGCTGTAAACGTTGTTTTTAAATTTTTAAGGGAAGGGGAATGAATGTAGCATCTTTGAATGAAGTTTATCTGAGAGTTTTAAGAGGATACTTTTATCGGGGATTTATCTTAAACGATTCTAGTTGTGAATCTTTTTACTGTAAAATGAGATAAAATGAGGTGAAGTGCAAAGAAAATGAATTTTTCTTCGCGTTTTAGTAAGCATTTAAAAATCACTAATTATTTGAAAAAAATATTATAAATATTTAATAACCGAGTACGGTAGGTTTTTTTTTGTTTTTTTGTTTTTTTCTTATATTTTCAGCTATTTTGTCATTTAAAAATTTAAGTTATTCCTAAATGACAACATAATCTATTAAAGTACGGTATACCTACACAAAAGTTATTATTTTTCAAAAATATTTTTAAAAATTTTAAGTATAAAATGCAAAAAGCTCAGTTGTGTAATTTAGAGTACCATATGTGGAAAATGTTCATTTTATAAACAGTTTTATACCGTACTTAAATTTTTTTTGTCGTTTTGTCATTTAGGATAACTTAGACTACATTTGTAAATTACAAAATAGCTGGAAATATAAGAACAAAATTAAAAAAATCTACCATACTCGGTTATAAATATTTATAATAATTGCAAATAATTAGTGATTAACTAAAATAAGCGATTGCATATTAAAATTTAATTTCAATAGCAAAACTCGTATCAGTCGTTAATTTCTTCAATATCAAAAACCAAGTAAAAAATGAAAATAAATTTTATTACTTTTCTAAATAATAAAATTTTATTATTAACTTACCTTGACGTCACGTGCCCCCGTCACACCTTTAGAACGACCCACCCACCGACCACTCATCATTTCAACTCCCGCATCTCCATAGCAACGCCTTCCTCGCCAACCAATCGCACATCGCGCGAATCCCAAATCCCGCCCTACCCACAACCTACCTCAACAGTAAAATGTCACGCGGTGCGGGTAAAAAAAATCCAAGAGGCACGCAACCGGTAGCGGAGTCGTAATACAACACGAGACATGCTGCCATCGTCGATCCTCGGCCGTCCGATCGAATGCGAATCGAATCTAGAGCCACTCGAGGCGCCCGTCCTCCCGGAGAACAGAGCCGTCAGTGGCGGCGTGCCCGTCATCCAAACCCCGGGCACCAAACACAACTTCCACGGCCCGAACACCGTCGCGACGTTTTCTTTCACGCCGGAACAAGTGGCATGCGTGTGCGAGGCGATGCAACAAGCGAGCAAAATCGACCGTTTGGGGCAGTTCGTGTCGTCGTTGCCCACCGATCTGAAAAGGGCCAACGAGACGGTGCTGCGCGCCCGAGCGGCCGTATCGTTCCACAAGGGCACCTACGACGAGCTCTACTCGATCCTGCAGTCGTACGACTTCGACATCAAGCATCATCAGCAGTTGCAGACTTATTGGTACAAAGCGAGGTATAAAGATGCAGAAGCGTCGCGTGGAAAACCGCTGGGGGCCGTGGACAAGTACAGATTGAGAAAAAAGTACCCGCTGCCGAGAACCATTTGGGATGGAGAAGATATGGTATATTGCTTCAAGGAAAGGGCAAGAGCTGCGTTAAGAGAATGTTACAAGCACAATCGGTATCCGACTCCTGATGAAAAGAAAAATCTGGCTGCCGAGACCAAGTTGACGTTGACTCAAGTGAGCAACTGGTTTAAGAACAGGAGGCAACGCGATAGAACACCGCAGCAAAGAAGGTAATTTTTTTTCTAAATCCAAAAACAAATTACAATTTACAACTCTAGTTGTTTACATTTGGTACATGGTTTTTTTCCTCCCCCAACTCGCCATTGATGATTGATCTTTTATGCTTCATCCATCCGTCCCTCTATAGCACCAACACTAATCAACCGCTGAAGGGGTATCCTATGTCCCTGGAGAAATGACTGTTTTTAACCAGATTAACCCTTCAAATAGCCCACAACTTCATTAGGTCTAATTATTTGTTTTTATCCTTTTGTTTTTAAAATATTTTTAAAATTTATTCTTATGTTGAAAATTATTGTGAGTCATTTTTTATTACCCCAACAAAAAAAGCGTTTACGACTGGTTGGAACACATGTTGTATAGTGGTTGTTAATGTGATGGCAACCATTTGTTTATGTTTTCCAAGTGCAATTGGAACAGCTTTATTGATGTAATTGTGGATGGCATGAAACAGATTCATTTACTCAATTTCTTTTATTTCATTTTTATTTAGTTCGTTAACCTCAAAATATTTGCAAGCAGAATTATAGGCTCAATAAAAGAGCCATGTGTAACTGTCAGTGGGTGTTAGGAGGGGCAAGGGATGTTTGATTTAAGCCTAACTGTGATGGCCCCCAATGATTAATGGCTGTTCGGACTCGGGATTCGGTCATCAGTTTAATTAAGCCCAGATGCGAAAAACACTGAGTCCCTTTCGTTTACAGTAAACTCCCACTTGTCGATCCCTTTTTGTTAAAAAGAAACGTTTACTCATTGCTTTATGCTGGTTCAACAGTTAATTACACCGCCATATTTAAATCGCCTCACACCTTATCCAAAATATAAACTTACTTACACTTATAGCTTATACAGTAGTATTTCTTTTTATATAAGTTTATTGTAATTTTTTTAAATGTTTGTTTTCTTTTAAAATTTGACTGACTTTTAAATACACTTATTTCGGTAATTGAGCATCATTTTCGCAAAGATTTGTCAAATTGATGCTAAAGCCGTAAAATGTGAAACGAGATGAACATCTGGCTGCCATGAGGTAATGGTATGTGCGAAATGCACTAACACGGGACGACGCCACGATCTCAAAGTGACTCCCACGAAGAGCAATGAGCCGTGACGAGGGAGTCGTAGAGTCATGGGTTGCGAGTGGGTGAGTGGGCAGCACCAAAACTATCCCCCAACTTTTTACGAGCAGTAAATCACCGTACAATGATCGCCTTGTAATGAGCAAAATAATCACGGGGTGAAAAATGACATCATTCGACCCAAAATTTTATCCACTTGAACATTACCAGTCCTCGTAACGTGACGTCATTGACTCAAAAGAATTTCGATTGCTGTGTTTGGATTAAATTTTTTCGACTTTCAATTAAGTATATAGGCCTTAATGGAAAATTTTAAAGTTGTTTTCGTAATTATTTATTTAAATAAAGGTATTCAAAGCAAATGAAGGATAAAATTACTGTTGATGAATTCCAAGTCGTGTTCTTCGAGAAATAAATTGCTATTTATATATTTAAAAAAAATACCGTAACGGAAAAGTATTTATTGCTCGAAAGGTCAAATTAATCCCCAGACAATCGTCAATCAAGAGTATAAAATTTTACAATAACTCGTTAAAAGCGAGAAATTACACCATGTACATTGAATTTAAGCAAGAAAACTTTTTACACATGTCGGAATGTTGTTTAGACGTTGAATTAAAGGTCGTTCGTTGTAAACAAAACGTAGTTATTTTTTTCAAGGGGAGAAATGATCAACAAGTGGTCATATAACATAAGTACTAGTACCTGGTGTAAGGCGATACGTTGGAATAAACTATAATCCGTGATAAATAAGCGTTGGGTGTCGAATTACGGAGTAGCTAAAGGATTGCTCACTTTAAAGCGAGCTTTGCCCCACACTGGATCCGCATCCATTGGATCCACATCCACCCCCCGTCGTTGCTGCACCATCTTGAACATCCCCACTTCAACTCCCCCCCTTGCACCAAGCCCCTAGTGGTAATAAATTAAATTCCTCGCATGCAGTGAAGGACATTCAAAGAGCAACGAGAGCCAGCCATTCGCGTCTAGTGGTTCCTATATTAAAACTAGCCCCGTTTTTATACGTAGATATAAATTCTTTGTTTATTTGTCATTACGGTTAGGTTTTATAAGGAAAGGGGGAGAAAGGTACTTCAACATTAATAAACATAAAAATAAAATTTTATCTCATCTGATGGAATTTAATGCGCCTTTAGGATGTGCGGTACAAGTTTGATAAATCAATTACTTATAGTGTAAAATCAAAATCTTTTTTTTCAAACTGATCTAGATTTGCTATAATTTGGTTTTTTAGATGTCTTTCAATAGACTTTATCTGCGAATTCGTTAAAACTGGCATATAAAATCTTTTCGACAACATTCGTCCAAATATTGGTCTACAGACAATTAAGTTTAAAAAAATACATTTTTGCTTTCGCCAATCATATAATTCACTTTTACGTTATATGATTGTATCACTTAAATACGTATCATATCTTAAGGGAATCTTAGCAGTAATAATTTTAGAATTTCCGTAATCTTATGTCTTATGTCTTATTATTTATTCAGTTTTCAATGAAGCTCGGTAAATCAGTGGTGTTGTATTGTGTCACGTACGGTACCGGTATTAATATAACATAAATGAAAAAAGTTGCATAACGTTGTCGTGAGGCGTCGGACAAACTCGAAAATCTCATAGACGGGTCAAAAAATCTCTAAAAATCTTTCCAAATCCTTGCAAATCTCAAATCTTTAGTCAAAAATTTCGAAAAATCTGTTACAAATCCCGAAAATTCTCTCTTAAAATAAATCTTGAAAAATCTGTAAAATATTTGCAAATCTTTTAAAAAAATCTTTAGAAATCTTCACAAATCCCATGAATCTCGACGATGACATTTGAGTTGGTTCGACCTTTCGGTTAAATACTTAAATGTCAACAGAAAGTACTTCTGACGTCAAAAATATTTCATGAAATTCGTTCAAATTGGAAAATAATTTTAATTAATGCATTTTATTTTAAACTCATGTACGGTAATTAAATTTGATTACCGGAGGCATACTCAGTGTGAAGTAAAAAAAAATTTTCAGGTATTTGGTATTGGGTACTTAAAATTCGATATTTGAATCCCTGGTTGTCATGTAAGGTAGACAATAGACAAATAAGTAATAATCTCTCTAATACAGGCAATAGGTGCAAACAACACAAAATCGATTATCTATACAATCAGATTATAAACATAAATTTAATTGGATTGTAATAATTTAATGCCTTCTTTAAAAAATTAATCAATAGTTAATACACACCATAATCAGTTTTTTATTGCTTTAAAAAACAATTAAAATTTACTTTTAATTTTTTATCTCATAATATCTTAGAGATTTTAATTCATTTCAAACGTTAAATTTATAAAAACAGCCTTGGGACTGTGCATAAAGATTTCAAGATTATTTCTTATATTTTGGTTAAATTTTATTTATTAAATACTGTAATTAATTCGAGGTTCAACAAAAAGATTAGTATCTAACAACTAAAACATTAAAATTCAATCAAAACTCAAACTCAACAGCGATTGTAAACCGAAACCGAGAAATCCTGATCTGGTTGAAATTGCAGTGGAATCTTTTCAGCCCACCCCTTCCATTATTTCAGCCATTAATATTCATCAACTCACAGCTGTTTACAAACCGTCCATCACTCACCTGCACAATGCGAAGCTTCATAAAGAAACCAACGCTTTCAATCCACAAAAAGAGTTGTCCGTTCCTCGTCTCCCCCTTTATCCTCCTCCCTAGTTTGGGATTTGGGTCTTTATCAACCCACCTAGGGCACGTCGCACAACTTACATCACCAATTCACCACTCTTCAGCTCCGAAACAGATCAATAATCATTTAATAATAACACCCTTTACCACCCCTACTTTTTAACCCCTCTTTTCAACAAGAACGTGTTCAAAGAGTTCGCGGCCTTCGTGTCATGAATGGCGGGGCCTCGGACCCGTCGGGGACGTGGGTTCTTCGAGTCTGTCGCTCGCAATTAGGTGCCTCGAACAGGGGACGCAACACGAGAGCGCCAATCACGAGCGAGCAACGCGTCCGGGTTCTCGGGGTTACGAACTACGAACGCCCATCGAGGGCAACGTCTCGTCCAACTGCACAGTTAAATTTACCTTTAAAAGTAGACATTTATTTCATTGAGAAGTAGTAAGGTTTACAATGATTGATATTGTAATTTAACTACTGAAAGATTTTGTAACAAAACAGTTTTGAATGTTTTTCTTCCAGATCCCATTTCTGATATATCTCGTTACAAGTTTCCGTAAACCTTATACTTTTTTTATTGTGCGATTGATGAGATTTGGTAAATTTAATGGATTCGGATTTGGTAATTAAAAATTTTATTTTATTTTGTAATTACAGATTCAAATTGTAATGATGAAATCGTAAAAACGTGGCGATTTGCTGTTGATTTACCTTGAATGTCGCGTGCTGGGCAATTCGAAACGTTATTTTGAAATAAGAATACCGTAATTAAATAAGCAAAGCTTTTTTCACTTCATTCATTCGCTTTTCTTATTCGATATCGGGGAAAAAAATAGTTTTAAACGATGTTTATTGGAGAGACGTTTTATGGTTTGATTTATTGAGCGAAACAAATTATAGAAAAATTTTTTTTCGGGTGAAGTGACGTTGCGAATGCGTTTTAAATTAAATTTGATTTAAAAACAAAATAATTATTTGTAAACTTTTTGGAAAAAAGCGATTCAAAAAATCCTCCTGTAATTTTACGTATTAAAAAGTTGAAGTGCTGACAAATGAGTGCTGTACAAAAAGTTTGACATTATGAGATTAAATTCGTTTTAAAAACAAAAATATTCCTTTCATGCAAATAAAGATGTTCGATTATAAACCTAATTACCTAATTTCTTTGATTACAGAAATTTTCTTAATTAATGATAAACTACCATTGATTTTCGGTTTAAAAAGAAAAGAATGTCGGTATACAGGTAGCTTCACTGCCAACTATTACAGTTATTTAACTGTAAAACTATTTTACAACGAAATTAATAAATTAAACCTTTAATACAAACAAAGCTCTTAAATGATCAAATAGAAACAGAGAAATTATTTCGTTGTTAATTTTTGTAAAACCATTTTCTCACAGTCAATAAGGGAAACTTTTTTCTATATACATAACAATTTTTTCCATTTTTTAATTAAATTTTTTTGATTGAAAAAAAAAATTAAATTAACTAATTACCGGTATTTTTTTCTTTCTTTTTAGTGGCGAGTCTGTGATATCAACAGTTCATAACGAAAGCAGCACCAACTCGCAAATGTCGCAAGCTCAAGTTCCGAGCAAGCACGACATGGTGAAATTTTCCTTCGATCCCAAGGTTGTTCTTGAAGAAAACATGAACAACCAATTATCCTTGAGCATCATCAAGCACGAGTCTATGTATGCACAACACCTGAAAAATGAAGCCGGTTTGCTGCATTTGCCACCGCATCATCATCATCATCACTATGGCTACGCAAATGCCTACGACGCCACGACTTTGTCCGCTCTTCCGCTGCATACGTCGGTCACTCAGTCTTGACCACGGTACATCAGATGGCAATAAAAGCTCTTCGGTCGTCTTTTTGCTAAAACGTGATTATTGACTGTGATGAATCTGATGATGATATGACTTGAATTTTACCGAGCGGCAAATTGCATTCCGTCGTCAATGCTACATTGATTAAATATTTGTATGGAAGTATTGTGTTTGTGATTTAAAGCACGGTTTAATTTTTGATTTGAATTAGTTTAATTACACTGTAAAAAAAAATTTGTAAAAATAAATAAAAAAAAAAATTAAATTAAATTTTACTTTTTAAAAAAATATATTAAATCTGTTTAAAAATAGAGATAAAGCTGTTCAATTACGTAACTCATTCGAATCTAGAAATTTTCTATAATTAATGACAAGAAAAGAATGTAAGTACAGAGCTTTAAAATCGTAAAATGTATGGGGAAAAAAATTTTGCAAAATCGTTTTTTTAAAGCAAATATTTTTACAGTGTAATTTCGTTTTAGCATTTTAACATTTTATCATAGTGTAGGTATTTACGTGCTAAAACGTTATTATATCTTACTCGATTTAATTTGATTAGATTTGCTTTAATAATGCAAACGTGTGATAAAAACAAACTACCGAGTTCGAAATAAATCCAATTTATAAAAGTTTTTTCTTTTTTTCTTTTTTTGTTGCCTCTTATATCTAATCTGAACAAATTTGCTTCTCGTATTTCCTCGTCTCCCGAGGGAGGAGACGTCGCGGTCGTTTCTCGTCGGCAAATTGGCTCAGTCGTGGGCACGTAATTGGCAAAAATGACACTAATTGTTTTACCGTGTCCGATGTCGACACTGATTTGGATTTCCTAGCAACAACCTCAGACAAAACGCTCAAGTGCCATCGTTATGTTTTTATTTTTACCTTTGAAACCGGAACAGGATTTGAAAATGCAAGGCACTGTACTTCCGGTTTAAATGATGAGTGAAGAGGAGTTAAAATATTTTGATGCTGTTATTATGTCACAATCATAACATAATGATTACAGTCGAGTCGCGAGTCGAAAAGATAAAAGAAGAGGGTTGCAATAATGAGAAATGATCTCCTTTGTCTACGAATGCAGCGAATAATGGTTGCCACGAGATAATTGCCTTCCTCTCCATTTTCCGAGTCTAATGACTGATCATTTGCAATCGCACGCGGTTTCCGAGGGTCAACGCGCACGCTAATAACTGCTTTATCATTATTCATTAAAAAGAGTGCAGTAGAAATTAATTTTTTTTGGTACGAAAGTAATATTTGTACAAGTTTTATAAAAAACGAGAATTTTTAGGTTTTTAAATTCAGCAAGATGCGGAGTCGAATTTGTTCTCATTAAAGCAAACGCGGATCCCAGCAATTTCATTGCTTGGCAACCGTTGTAGTAATTATGTAATGGTAACAATGGGAGACGTAATTTGTTGCGTTTTTTTCTTTCTGTCTTGTTATTTTTCCTATTCTTTAATAAATTAATTACGGTACTAAAGCAAAATAAATTTTGATACCGGTATATATTTTTTTTATAAAAATTAAAAAAAAATTTAAAAGGATCTTAAATTGAAAAACTTATATTTGAGTAAAATATATTACCGTACCATAATTATAACGTGGCGGCGTATTCTTAATGCACACTTTACAGAAACGTAAGCAACAATTTACTTTTCAGTTATAGCTCACAAATTTCATCACGTTTAACATACAATTTATAACTTTTACGGTATAGATCAATTTCTCGCAAACTCGCTTCTCTTAAAATTTGCATTTGGCGCTTGGCGCCCTCTATTGGGATTGATTAACAAGAGAAGTACGCGTGATACTCTTTACTAGTTAAATTCACTCTAGAAGTACGGTAAAGTAATAAATAAAAAAATAAAGATTGATTCACAAAGATGTAGTATACGGTACCAAAGAAAAAATAAACCGTCGTTCAAAACACTTCAATTTTAATTTAACGCTACATTGTATTATGGCCAGGTTAAGTAAATATGTATTTTATATTTTAATTAATTTTTTTATTTTAAAAACTTTTATACCATACTTACTAAAAAAAATTTTTGAAGTTGGGGTAATAATTTTATAAAGTGATTTTTTAATTGATTTCCATAGAATCTCTATGGAAATCAATTAAAAAATCACTTTCGATCGATTTTTCCCTAATTTTAAATGAAATTAATAAATATTTAGGGGGGGGTCAAATAAACTCAAATGTCATCGACGAGATTTGGGGTGAAGATTTTTAGATTTTTTAAAAAATTTGCAAAAATTTTACAGATATTCTCAGTGGCGTAACTACAATTTTTGGAAGATTTTTGTCTAAAAATTTGACATTTGCAAGGATTTGAAAAGATTTTTAGAGATTCTTTTGATCCGTCGTCGATATTTTTGAGTTTCTCTGACCCTCAGTCTGACCCCTTGATCGCGACTCGCAATGACGTCAGAAAATAGCCGAAATGTGGCTCACACTAACTGAATTAATTATTAATTTATATTTAAATGTTCCAGTTTTTGCAGCTTTAAATACAAAATCAAAATCCAATAAAATTTGAATTTATAAATTTGTAATCAAATAACTACGCCTCTAACGACGAATTTCTGAACTAAATAAATTGAGAAAGAAAGAAAGAAGCCATTTTGAAAGCCAACTCAATCTGAACCGCAGTTCGCCAGATCGGAATCGGGCTCATTATTTCCTCTCGTCAATGACTTTTCATTTCTATCGAGTCAAAATAATGAGTCCGGTTTCGATCTTGGTTCATATTGGGGCAGATGGGCTTCATCAATTCAATAATGCACCCACAACATCAGCCGCTATCACAGGTAGCAAATCGAGCATCAGTTTCTTCTTCTCCCGCCAGATGGCGTAAGTCGTCGTTGCTCTCGTCTGCACGTGGGGACTCGTGAAGTTTGAATGTTTGTAAATAAAGCAGAATACCGGCATGCAAGTATGTGATCGACTCTTGTTAGCGGCCATAAGTTTAGAACTGTCAACTTGTTCGAAAAATGGCTTTTTCAACGTGCAATGATTCGAAAGCGCCTTTTAGAGAAGTTAAAAGCGTCCAATTCGGTATTTGGAATCCGGACGAGATTGTAAGTTCTTCGATCAATTAATAAATTTTGCTTTTAGTGTCAACAAATGGTATTTAGGTTTAATTTTAATTCATTTAGAACTAATATTAATTCGTTTAGGGTTAGTCTTAATTCAACATTCAGATCTAGATACTCGCAAATAATTAAGTTTAGTCTTAATTTATTTAATTATTTATTTAGTTTCAAACATTTATGAATTAAGATTATAGACCTAAGTATCATTTGGGATGTACTCTCATATTAATGCCCAAATTTTTATATATTTCTTTGAAAATCGTAATTAAATTTATTATTTCTCAGAGAAGTTCATCTGTCACAGACGGAGGAATTAAATTCGCCGAAATCTATGAAGCCGGTCGGCCGAAGCTGGGAGGTTTGATGGATCCGAGACAAGGAGTCGTAGATAGATTGTCACGATGTCAAACTTGCGCTGGAAACATGACTGAATGCACGGGCCATTTTGGTCACATTGATCTGGCAAAACCCGTGTTTCATGTGGGATTCATGACTAAAATTATCAAATGCCTTCGATGCGTATGTTTTTATTGCTCGAAATTGCTAGTCAGTCCTGTAAGTATTTCATTTATAACACAAATTTTAGTTTTGATCAGTTTACTCATTTTTTTTTCTGTTATTTTATATTTAAATAGGGAAGTCCCAAAATTAAGGATATTCTGATCAAAACAAGAGGCCAGAACCGAAAACGGCTTTCACATATTTACGATTTATGCAAAGGCAAAACTATTTGCGAAGGAGGCGATGAAATAGACGCTAGACTGGATCCAATGGACCAAGACGATCCACAAACGGCACAGGTATCAAAAAAAAAATTAGTCTTAAACAAAACAAAATTAAAATAATTTTTAAATTAAATATCTAGGGTCACGGAGGTTGCGGTCGTTACCAACCGAAAATCAAGCGATCCGGCTTGGAATTGTACGCCGAATGGAAACACTTAAACGATGATTCGCAGGAGCGAAAAATTCTTTTGACCGCCGAAAGAGTTCTCGAAATTTTCAAATACATCGTGGACGAAGAATGCCACATTATCGGATTCGATGCCAAATATTCCCGTCCTCATTGGATGATCATGACCGTGTTGCCAGTCTCGCCGCTTCCGGTCAGACCCGCTGTGGTCATGTACGGATCGGCTAGAAATCAAGACGATTTGACTCACAAGTTGGCCGACATCGTGAAAGCAAACAACGAATTGATGCGCAACGAGCAAAGCGGTGCTGCCTCTCACATCGTGACAGAAAACATCAAAATGCTGCAATATCACGTCGCAACTCTTATCGATAACGATATGCCGGGAATGCCCAGAGCCATGCAGAAATCCGGTCGTCCCTTGAAATCGATAAAGCAGAGGCTGAAGGGAAAAGAAGGACGAATTCGTGGGAATTTGATGGGAAAACGAGTCGACTTTTCAGCTCGAACTGTCATAACGCCCGACCCGAATCTTCGCATCGATCAAGTCGGTGTTCCAAGGTCGATTGCGCAGAATTTGACTTTTCCGGAAATTGTAACTCCATTTAATATCGATAAGTAAGTCATAATTTACTTTTTTTTTAAAGTTTCGTAAATATTTTAATTTTCTTTTTTAGGATGCAAGAGTTAGTTCGACGTGGAAACAATCAATACCCAGGCGCCAAATACATAATTCGCGACAACGGAGAACGAATTGATTTACGTTTCCATCCAAAACCGAGCGATCTTCACTTGCAATGCGGTTACAAAGTGGAGCGACACGTTCGCGATGGGGATGTCGTGATTTTTAACCGACAACCGACGCTGCACAAGATGTCCATGATGGGGCATCACATTCGCGTACTTCCATGGTCGACGTTTCGCATGAATTTGAGCGTCACAACTCCGTACAATGCCGATTTCGACGGCGACGAAATGAACTTGCACGTGCCGCAGTCGATGGAAACACGCGCGGAAATCGAGGAATTGGCCATAGTCCCTCGACAAATCATCACTCCACAGTCCAACAGACCGGTCATGGGAATAGTGCAAGATACGCTAACAGCCATCCGAAAGATGACCAAGAGAGACGTTTTCCTCGAAAAAGATCAGATAATGAATTTGCTCATGTTTTTGCCCATATGGGACGGAAAAATGCCGATGCCCACCATTTTGAGACCGAAACCCTTGTGGACCGGCAAACAGCTGTTTTCTTTGATCATTCCCGGAAACGTAAACGTTATTCGCACTCACTACACGCATCCGGACGACGAAGACGACGGACCTCACAAGTGGATTTCTCCTGGAGACACAAAAGTATTTCGTTTAAACATTGGTTTTGAATCTTAAAAATTATTCATTTTTAATTTTTTTACAGGTCTTAGTCGATCATGGCGAATTAATTTCCGGAATACTTTGCAAGAAGACCCTGGGGACGTCGGCGGGATCTTTGCTGCACATCGTCATGCTGGAACTCGGATGGGAAATTGCCGGCGCTTTTTATTGGCACATTCAGATGGTCGTCAACAATTGGTTGTTGCTCGAAGGGCACACGATCGGCATCGACGATACGATAGCCGATCCGCAGACGTACGTCGATATTCAAGACGCGATTCAGAGAGCTAAAAACGACGTGATAAGCGTGATCGAAAAGGCGCATAACGATGAATTGGAGCCAACTCCCGGAAACACTTTGAGACAGACGTTTGAGAATCAAGTAAATAGAATTTTAAACGACGCGCGAGACAAAACAGGAAGCAGCGCCCAGAAAAGCTTATCGGAACACAATAACTTTAAAGCCATGGTGGTCTCGGGTGCCAAGGGATCGAAAATTAACATATCGCAAGTGATCGCGTGCGTCGGTCAACAAAATGTCGAAGGACGCCGAATTCCGTTCGGGTTTCGGAAAAGAACCTTACCGCATTTTATCAAAGACGATTACGGACCCGAGAGCAGAGGCTTTGTCGAGAATTCGTATTTGGCAGGATTGACACCCTCGGAATTCTACTTCCACGCTATGGGAGGCAGAGAGGGATTAATAGACACGGCTGTGAAAACCGCTGAGACTGGTTACATTCAGCGTCGACTGATCAAAGCAATGGAGAGCATCATGGTGACGTACGATGGGACTGTCAGAAACAGCGTCGGACAGCTCATTCAGTTGAGATACGGCGAAGATGGGCTCGATGGCACTGCCGTGGAATTTCAGTCGTTACCGACTCTCAAACCGAGTGACAAAGCATTTGAAAAAAAATTTAAATTCGACGTTTCAAGTGAAAGGTTTCATTCATTTATTTATTTATTTATTTATTTATTATATATTTATAGAAATTTATTTATTCATTTATTTATTTAGGCGATTGAAACGAATATTTAACGAAGATGTGGTCAAAGAAATCGCGGGAAGTTCTGAAGTCGCGGCTCTTTTGGAAAAGGAATGGGAAACTTTAAAAACGGATCGCGAAATACTGCGAGCGATTTTCCCAAAAGGTGACAGCAAAGTGGTACTTCCGTGCAATTTTCCTCGCATGATCTGGAACGCACAGAAGATTTTCCACGTCAACACTCGCACGCCGACCGATTTGACGCCGCTGCAGATCATCGAAGGGGTTCAGGAATTGAGTAGCAAAATCGTAGTGGTGCCCGGCGACGATTACCTCAGCATCCAAGCGAACGCCAACGCCACTCTGCTTTTCAATAGTCTTCTCAGATCTACTCTTTGTACCAAAAAGGTGGCGGAAGAACATCGTTTGTCGTTGGAATCATTTCAGTGGCTCCTGGGAGAAATCGAAACGCGCTTTCAACACGCGCAGGTGCAGCCGGGAGAAATGGTGGGAGCGCTCGCGGCACAGTCGTTAGGCGAACCGGCCACGCAGATGACGCTCAACACTTTTCATTACGCTGGTGTGTCCGCTAAAAACGTGACGTTGGGTGTTCCCCGTCTGAAGGAAATCATTAACATATCGAAACGACCGAAGACGCCTTCACTGACCGTCTTCTTGACGGGCGCCGCGGCGAGAGACGCGGAGAAAGCAAAGGACGTGCTCTGCCGCCTGGAACACACGACGTTGCGAAAAGTGACGGCGAACACTGCCATCTACTACGACCCGGATCCTATGAACACAGTGATCGCCGAAGACCAGGATTTCGTCAACGTTTACTACGAAATGCCCGATTTTGACCCGTCTCGCATTTCCCCGTGGCTTCTTCGCATCGAACTGGACCGCAAAAGGATGACTGATAAGAAACTGACCATGGAGCAGATTGCGGAGAAAGTTAACGCAGGCTTCGGAGACGATCTCAACTGCATCTTCAACGACGACAATGCCGAGAAACTCGTTCTGCGCATTCGAATCATGAACGGCGACGAAAGCAAACTTCCAGAAGACGAAGAGCAGATCGACAAGATGGAGGACGATGTGTTTTTGCGTTGCATCGAGGCCAACATGTTGAGCGACATGGCGTTGCAGGGCATTGAGTCGATCAGCAAGGTTTACATGCACTTGCCGTCGACTGACGAGAAGAAAAGAATCGTTCGCATCGACAACGGAGAGTTCAAGGCGATCGCCGAGTGGCTGCTCGAGACAGACGGAACCAGTCTGATGCGCGTGCTCAGCGAACGAGACGTGGATCCCATTCGCACGTATTCGAACGACATTTGCGAAATATTTTCAGTTTTGGGCATCGAGGCTGTGAGAAAGTCGGTCGAGAAAGAAATGAATCACGTCATCTCCTTCGACGGCTCCTACGTTAACTATCGACATTTGGCTCTACTGTGTGACGTGATGACGGCCAAGGGTCATTTGATGGCTATTACTCGACACGGAATTAACCGACAAGACACGGGAGCGTTGATGCGATGCTCATTCGAAGAAACTGTATTTATTTTATTAAAAAGAAATATGTTTGCATTTATTTATTTATTTTTATTTATTATTTCAGGTGGATGTTTTGATGGAAGCCGCGTCGCACGCAGAACTAGATCCCATGCGAGGGGTGTCGGAAAACATCATGGTAGGCCAACTGGCCAAGATGGGCACGGGCTGCTTCGATCTGATGTTGGACGCGGAGAAATGTAAATTCGGAATGGAAATACCGATGAATCTGCCCGGCCTCGCGCAGCCTGGAACCCTGTATTTCGGAAACGCCATCACCCCGACATCGATGGGAATGACGCCGCAGATGACTCCGTGGGCACTAGTCTCGACGCCGGCGCAGGGACAAGGTCTTTGGTCGCCGAATTTGGGCAGTGGAATGACTCCCGGCGCTGCGGGATTCTCTCCATCGATGGCCAGCGAAGTGAGCACCTACAGTCCGGCATACAGTCCCGGATGGTCGCCACAATTGAGCTCTCCGGCCTCGCCGGGGCCTTCCAGTCCTTACATCCCGTCACCAATCGGAATGTCGAGTCCGACTTACTCGCCTTGTTCGCCCGCTTATGCCTCGCTGACACACTCGTCACGGAGTCCGAGTTACTCGCCAACGAGTCCGAGCTATTCGCCAACCAGCCCTAGATACTTGCCGACTTCGCCCAGCTACAGTCCGACGAGTCCGAGTTACTCTCCGACGAGCCCGAGTTATTCGCCGACGAGTCCGAGTTACTCGTCTACTAGTCCGTCCTACAGTCCTACCAGCCCGAATTATTCTTCAACCAGCCCTAGCTATTCTTTAAGTAGTCCTTCGTACTCTCCGACGAGTCCCAGCTACTCTCCGACGAGTCCCAGCTACTCTCCGACGAGTCCTAGCTACTCTCCGACGAGTCCCAGCTACTCTCCGACAAATGCCAGCTACTCGCCGACGAGCCCAAGCTATTTGCCGGCGTCGCCAAATTATGCTCCGATGTCTCCTAGTTATTTTCCAACGTCTCCGAGTTACTCCCCGTCGAGTTATTCGCCCAGCTCGCCGAATTATTCGCCTCAAAGTCCAAGCTACAGTCCAGGCAGTCCGAGCTACTCGCCGAACAGTCCAAAGTATTCTCCTACATCTCCGACGTACACGCCTAATTCGCCGAGTTACTCGCCGGGATCTTCTAATTTCAGTCCCGCGTCGCCAACTTACTCGCCGACATCGCCATCGTACTTTTCCTCGAGCCCGAATTACTCGCCGTGCAGTCCGGATTACTCTCCCTCTAGCCCTACCTACAGCCCAACCTCTCCAAAATACAGCCCAACTTCTCCGAAATACAGCCCAACCTCTCCGAAATACAGCCCAACCTCTCCGAAATACAGCCCAACCTCTCCGAAATACAGCCCAACCTCTCCGAAATACAG
>JAQFZP010000185.1:0-50560 GCA_034695745.1 Geophilus truncorum | reverse complement strand
GCAAAGAAAGTAAACGTTTTTTGTACGAAGAAATAATAAGTCGATCTAATTATAGTTTGCATATTTTATATACAGTGGAACCTGTTTATAACGTAACTGAAGAGACCCAACCAGGTTTATGTTATAAAGCGAGTAAATTAATACACAATTTGTAAATCTGGGAACCAAATTTTTTTTACGTTATAACGGGGGTTTACGTTATAAACGAGTACGTTCTTCGCGGGTTCCACTGTATTTTTTAACTTTAATGAAAAAAGGGATAAATTTACCATTTTGCACTTTATTATGGCTGATGCGAGAAAAATACATTTTTACAATCTAAATTTAAATACATTTTAAACTTTTTACATTTTATAGTTCTACTTTACAATAAATAAATAAACAAATAAATAACTAAATACATAAATATTTAATGGTCTATGAATCGAATGACAAAAACTTCACACACATGATGTGTAAATGCATTATTTAACCCACCCAAAACTATGTTACATCAAAAGAAGAGTTAGTTATTGATTTCCTCTCAGTCGCAGGTAGAAATGGGATCAATAAAACACGCGCCCAATTTGTGCATGACAAGTGTTTACATTTATTAAGCCTATTACTTATCACTCTGTTTACAATGTCGATTTTATTAGTCACTGGTTTCGCGTTAAATTCATTATCAGCTTCATTAACTTCATTTACACTTCTATCCATTATCAAATTTTTTAATTCGCATTCGGCTCTTTGTAAACAGGTTTCAGGCGTTTTTAAAGAGCCATCTTTAATTCCTTCGATTAAAAGATCCATCACTTCGCTCATGGAATAAACTCCCCCTTCCACGAGGTCTGCTTCCCTCTTCCTTCTTTTCCCTGTTCTGTTCATGGCTACTAACACGAGGTTGAGGACAAGCACTGACAGTGAAAGTGCAGCTGACGTAACTAAAACAGACCCCGGGTCACTGAATAAGTAGGAAATGTAATTATTCATTCTGCTAAACATTCCTATCCTGTAAGCGGGCATTGTTGTATCTCTTTCGTAATAGCCGTCGGCTTTTGTATAACTTTCATCATAACCCCCATAATTGTTGTAATTGTTGCCAGAAGAAGCATGATCATTGCTACCAGCGTAATTTACATTGTTTCCATTATTATTGCTATTGGCGGATAAACTATTGTAGTTATTATTGTTGTTGTAACTGTTGCTATTGGCGTTATTATTGTTGTAGCCATTGTTGCCATCACTGTAACTATTGTAATTATTGTTACTGTTCCCATAGTAACCATTGATGTTATTATTGCCGTAATAATCATTGTTGGCATTATTACTATTACCATAGTAACCATTGTTGGCATTGTTGGTACCATAATAGCCATTGTTGACATTATTATTACTGTTACCGTAATTGTTATAACCATTGTTGTTGTTTCCATACTCATTATTGCCACCGCCGTAATTGTTACCGTAATTTATGTTGTTTGCATAGTCATTGTTGTAATTGTTGAAATTGTTAGACAACGCTTGATTGTTGATTGATGTCTCTGTCGTCGTGGTTGTCGTTTTGTGTCTTCCGAACTCTTTCCCCAAACTCGTGCTTACCACTTTGCTGGGCGCCATTTCCTCCACAATCGGAGCCATTACAACGTTGAGACCCGAATGAAAATTGACTTTGCCGTGATCCGACTGATCGATCGGGTCTTGAGGAGGAAATGTAGTAAACCGAGGTGGCTGAGGCTGATTTAATGCGTGATCTTTAGCTGCCATCACTCTCAGTAGGTGTTTCATAATTTTTTTCCTCGGCACACCAACGCCATCAACAGTTAGAAGTAAACAAAAGAAAAAAAATAGGAAACGCGTAAATTGAAACCGGAACATTTGCAGTTACCGGCGAGAAACTAAAAAAGAAAAAAAAATATTTTTTTTGAATTTCACCTTTGAATGAATAAAAAATTACGTCATTATCATAGACATTCCGCTTGATCTCTAGCAATAAATATATAAAAAAAAAAGGTTGTTACCTGAGTGAATGTTGTGGGAGAAGTGCATGAGTGTGTGAGTGAAAAGAACTACGCCAACTCAAGGTAAATATTATTTTTCTACAAGTACAGCCATGTGTGAATAAAAAGGTCTTTAATTTCATTACCAATTGACATGATGGTTTGGCATGGGTGCACTGTTTGCTCTACAAACAGAGCCAGACAGCTTAGAAGGAAAAATATGAAAAAAATCAACATTTTCAAGTCTTTAAAAAAAACTTTTTTTTTTTTACAATCTATAATCAGATTCGGAAATAAGAGTTCAAAAAAAAAAAAGTGAACTTGACATTACTTTTTAAAATTTAAAAAAAAAAATAAAATATTTTTAGAATCGGGTGTTTTGTAATGAATGAGATCAATAAATATATTTTTAATTACCCTAAGTTTGTCTCAATGTTATTTTTAGGTTTTAAAAATTGTAACACTTCCATCATCAACATTTTGCGTCATTTGCATGCTTCCGGGGTTATCTGATAGATCGAAACGTAATGGAATCGAAAGAGTTGAATGGCGGTCCGTTGAACTAATTCATCCCGTAAGGGTATTTTTATTCAAAACAGATTTCCACATGTATAGTTAACATTGAAGAGTGACAATTCAGAAATGGAAAGCAACAGTGTGGAAGTTCTCATCCAAATCTTAGATTGATATTGAGTTTTAAATGGGAATTGTACGGGAGAAAAAATTTCAATTCCATGTCACTGTCTGCGGAGACGGTTGAAGAGCATTTGCACTTTCGAGAGACTTCTTCAAAAGAAATCTCTGGATTTTTTTTTACTTTAGAGGGACTGATGTACAGTATGGGCTAAACGCGATGTTTTTTATTAGTTGTCTTGCACGCTAAGACGCTATTATTTTATGCTTGGGGGGGTTAATCCTTTGATGTGTCAAGAGTGAAATTAATTGTAAATCTCTTTAAACTTGAAATACAACGACAAGTGCAAAAGGTGACTGAAAAGACGGAAGTTAAACACTTTATTTACACTTACACGTAATAAATTATTGTTACAGTTATTAAATAGTATTAAATAAGAAAGTATCGAATGACGTGGTTGTTTATGATTTTACACTTTTATCTCCTGATTTCAATTCAGGGTCGTGGGAGCAAGCAGGAAACGGAAGTTGACATACTTTTGTGGCTAAATTCAGTAAAAGTTGTTGAAGTGGACTGATGTCGAAACTCGAATCAGAGTCAAATCCAAACCTTGTATCAAGAAATAAAAAAAATTATTTACATCTTGCGTCACTTCATTAACCCTAATCTACTTACTGCTGCTTAATTGTGGCGATGAAGTTGCATTTATATTTCAAAGCACAAACCTCGTTTTCATCGATCGTTGATAACGGAATAGAAGCCAAAACTTTGTTGATTACTTCATCCGGAAGTAAACTGTCAGTTTCCCTTTTGTACCTTTCTTCAATTGTTCCTTCATTAGCAGGAGCTAGATTCTGTCTATTGTTGATAGCCGCCGTGATCAGAGCGGCTATTTGTGCCCCAAAAGCTAAGAACCCCAACGCCATGATGGTGGTGCTCAATCTGGGAGCAAACGACATCAACCCACCATCATTGGGATTGTAGTATGGGTCAACCCCCTGTCCACCATAAGAACTATAACCCCCATATCCACTAAGGCCGCCATATCCATATGAACCCCCATAGTCTTGTTGACCACCACCACCACCACCACCACCATAGCTCTGCTGTCCACCCCCACCATAGCTTTGCTGTCCACCACCACCACCATAACTCTGCTGTCCACCACCACCATATCCACCACCACCACCATAGCTCTGCTGCCCACCATAACTTCCCCCTCCATACCCACCACCCCCATAATTCCCACCATAATTTCCACCACCACCCATATTGTAATTATTACTACTGTCTGCATAGATATTTTCAGTGTTTACTGGACTTACAGTGATAGTTGCATCATTAGACCTAATGATTGGTGCTGGGGTTGGGAGTGTGTGGACAATTGATGTTGCCTTATATGGTATTGGATGGGGAAAAGGATGATTTACATGCGAGTTCCCTTGATATCTTTCGTTTGGGTTAGGTAGAAACAATGGTAAAGCAACGGGAGTTTGCTGTACATGTTGCACCTGAGGTATTGTTTTGACAGGTAATCCAATGAGTTGGAGTGTGACCAGTGGTAAGAGTGATATAATGGTCAATATGAGTATAGATTTCATTTTAGATATCTGGAATTTAAGTAGAGACTTTTGTGAGTTATTGGAGTTATGCAAGAATGTTGAAACTTACCTGATGGAAGTGTAAATGACAATGAAAGGTCAAGCAGTCGCACTCCTCAGGAAGTAGGTGGCGAGTGGATTAGAAAAAGTAATTTTTCTCACGTTATTTTGACCATGAGTTGTTGAAATGCATGCTCTGGTAGTTTGCCATGCATGTCATCTTTCACTGTTCACTCTGTAATTAAAAGTTATAATTGACCAGGAAATATGTTAATAAAGGTAAATGTTGATTTAAAGACTGTTTTAAAGAATGATCGGCGTGTGTCATCTACTTTTTGTTTTGGTTATTTAATAGTATTGTAAACAATGTACGGTAAAATAGATGAAACTGTCACTGAAGTAGTGAACGTAAATGAAATTAAGGTGTGAACAAACTCCGATCGTTATTTGCGAAAATGACAATTAAATTTAATAACTGTCAGTGTAAATCAGATTTAAATGGTTTAGTACATAAAGATTGCTCATTTAACTGAGAACGCAATTCCAATTTCAATTACAATGACCGTATTGGTATAAAACGGCTTTATTCTGAAGCTGTGGGTTTTGATAATCTTGAATTCGTAATTAAGGTTGATGCTTTGGTGTGGTTTTAAAGTTTATTACCGTATGTCGATTTAAAGTTTGGAATTATTATTTAATTAGGTACGGTAGTTAAGTATTGAGATTAAATTAAAACTGATTTTACTGTAAAATCAATACGTAATGAATTTCAAACAAGGTGTTAACTAAACTTATTTTAAGCTCCGTAGTTTTAGTACTTTATATTTGTAATGTGAAAAGAAACATTTTTTTTTCCATTTTTTTTTTAGTTTTTGTAATGAAATTAAGTTTTGGGTAAATATTGAAGTCTTTTGTCACGTTGGGTGTAGAGGGCGCTACCCTGCAATGATCGTAGAAGATAATGATGTCACACAGTGAGTTCAGTCAAGAACTTTAATTCTGGATCAATAATTAACTTTAAATGTTTTGAAATTAATAAATTTGTGACTTTAAACTGTTCTTTAAGAAAAATATTTAAAAAAATTTAAAGTTAATATTGCACTATTTGTGAAAATTGATTTATATTTGTATGTTTGGTGCATTGAGTTATTAGTTTATTGAAGTGTTTATCAAACAATATACAATGAGTGATAACTCAAGTTAGTGTGATATTTTACCAGGAGTGAATTACAGATTTACAGTTTTTTTTTCCCATCTCCGAATTTATTAGTATAGATTATTTTTTATCAATTTCATCTATTAATTAAAAAATTAAAAATTTTCAGCTTTAGTATCAAAAATTGAAACAAACATCAACAGATGTCGCGTGAGTATGGGTCTCGTTCAGAGATACCTATTTCAGACACCTTTCAACAGATGGCGCTACAAACACGCAACTAACATCAAGATCAGACATTTGACGAGATTAATGATCCTAAATTATAAAATTGAGATTAGATTACACTAATTAAAAACGAATAGTTTAATACACGAAACATAAATTAAAAGCAAAATAAAGTCGAAATCTTCACAAAAACAAATTCAAATTAAAAAAAAAAAAAAAAAAAAATACAATATCTACATTACCGTATCAAAATTGCACTTTTTAAATAAAATTCCAGCAACATACCAGAAAAACTCTTCTCATTAATGGCACGAACAGCTCATTCACTTACCTATAAAACTTTGCCGAGTACCGCTCAAAAGAACACGCTACATTAAAAAAAAAAAAAAAAAAAAATGCATAAATGTAAAAAGGAAAAAAGAGATAAGTTACCCTTACTCCCCAAAGTTGACGAGTTCATTAAAGACTGTGTAGTTGCTGATTTATGAGCTAGTTTTTGCTTTTGTTTTTTAAAAATGGCGGAACCTAAGTAAAAATATTAAATTTTTTTTTAAATTTTTTTTTTTTTTATATTTTTGCGACACAGGGGCAGGTGAAAAAGTGCTGGCCATTTGTCTCGCGACCCTCACATCAGCATTTGCTAGGTGTATAAGTGTGCTGTGGGTCTCTGACAGGTCTCCACATTTTTGCAGAAAGCACGCACCTGATGAATGTCTGCCATCAGTATATAGTGCTATTACGATCACTATAATGGCCATCGTAATGGCTTCTACTTTTTTTATATTTTTCTGCAGTGGAAAGTGGAAAAAATGAATACGGGGAAAATTTTTATTGCTTGGTTATTCAAAAATCAGGTAAAAGCGGGTGGTTGAAGATGGTTAATGGTGGTTTGATAATATTTACAGGTACAGGTATGTGAAAATCTAAGTTTTATTTATAGTTTTATTATTTATTATTTAGGTTTTATTCTAAATAGGGCAGATTTGAAACGTTGTAGTTTCCGTTACGCTTCGTTACTGATACACAAATAGGAGTTTAAAGCACCAATTTTACCATTTTGGTGTAAATTTTACACTTAAAGGAAAGCAGTGAAGGAAAGGTGAAACCATAAGCACCAATATGGATGTAAATTTACACACTTTTAACATCTTTTAGTTACTTTTTGCTGCAAATTTGGACAAGAAAGGTGTGCGCCACAGGATATTAGGTGTAAATTGATTTATTTATTTTTGTGTGTGTACTCGTTACCATACTGAGTGTTACTTAGTCTAAAAAAAATATTTTTGAATAAATGGTAAAAATACTGTGCCATAGACTACGGCACAGTATTTTACTACGGCTCGTAGTAAATGATACACCATAGTACAAATATTGGTTAAGATGTCGCAACATCAGATTTAGACCTGAAAAGAACGTCTTCGTGACGCCATGTATACAATACGCATCAATTTACACCTAAAACCGTGCAGTCTATCCTGTAAAGCACATGTGTATAACAACAAATTTTTTTTTAAATACCTGCAAATTAAAAGAGCAATACCCTTTCTTTAGAGTTTTAAGATATAATCTTACAACATTTTTTTTTGAGTGTATTTAATAGCCAACCTTTGACGTCACAACTTTGGCATTTTATTTAACCTTATTTTTAAATTTCCCATCTTTATAAACTTGCTACAACCGAAACCTTTCACGGGGCTTTATCTCGACACAAATGTGTTTTCTTTTCTCTCAAAGACTCCAAGTACGTGGCACTCTCTTGGCACGAAAGTAAAAAAGGATTTTAATGACGGTAGCAGCATCGGCTTCGTGGCGTGGCATCGCTAGATAAGGAATCGTAGTTGTTCGGTACGAAGGGTGAAATCCAGTGAAATCCTGATCAGCGAAAGGGGAGCGGCGTACATAAAACATGGCCACAGATAAAATTACATGCGAGCAACTCCACTTAGTCTTTTAACGTTCGGATGATCAAGTGTGGGGTGACGCCCGTTTCGCACCTTGAAACTATTTTAAATAATTCTAAACTTGACGTTTTCTCCAATGGCTTATCTGTTGCTGGAATTGACAGCGCCAACGGTTGGTTGTCGGTGGTGGCTGTCAGGGGCAAACCTCGTGGGGCGCCGACCCTGGAATCATTGGAAAGTCACTTAATTCATTTTCTCTTGAAGGGTGTTTTCCTCCAAGTACTCTGCACTCGTGGGATGCAAGTTTGTTGCAACTGATTCAGCGTGTGAAAAAATAATGACACCCTACTGTACTTTCAACTTGAGCAGCAAATTTCCTATTAGCACTGCAGTTCAGTTTACCTCCATCCACTCACTTGTTTTTATATCCCTAATGGGGTTAAGTCTTTTTGCTTTCTTTGGTTTTTCTCGCAAAGAGTGCTGGATGCAGAGGCTTTGCGATTTCTGGGATTGGGATTTTCAATTCGTTAGGGAAATTTGATTTAGTAGATTTTTCTGGTAAGTTTAGTGAGTTATGTGTTGTTTTTTGTTTGCTTAGTTTGCTATTTATTTTCAATATTTTTCATCTATTTTCATAAATATTTAGATATTTTTTGCATATTTTTAAATATTTCTTAATATTTTGCTATTTATTTTCAATAATTTTCATATATTTTCATCTATTTTTAGGCATTTTCTGCATATTTCATATATATTTGTATATTTTTCAACAATTTTTGCATTTTTAAACAATACATTTTATATTTGCACTTGTTTTTTAATGTAGTAAGCATTTCTTTATTTACAATAATTTTTAAGTTGATTTTATCAATATTTGCAATTTATCTAATCAAGTTTTAAAAATTAGTGTCAAACGATGGCTATAAATGACACAAAAACAGTAATGTAATCAAAATGCAACGAATTTCCTTTTGGTGCACCGAAAAATTGACTTTAGATTCGTCGCACAAAACTTTACAGTTAGTGCTGCGTATAAAATTCTTTATCCATTATTTCTTGTCCACACGATGACTCGTGCAGTGATCAAGCATTTCTCAAGAATTGATGAATTGTAAATTAGATTTTTCAATATTCACCAGTTACGAAACAGTGCAACATGCGCACGCATCGCGCCGAATCAATCAGAAAGCGCATTTAACACGCGTCGTAAAGTGCTATCGACTGCAAGCATCGCCTTCACTTAGATCACAAGACAAATCGACAGAATTTGCTCGAGTCCTTAACTTGCAATTTATTCTTTCGGTGACATTAACTGACAAACGCTTTTGTAAGATTCGCAGCTCAGCGACAAGTGCGTTCGATGCGACTTCCTTTTCATCATTCATTAATGTTTCACGTGCATGTGTCGCTGTGCACTTGGCTTTCAAGTGCCTTAATGAAGCGTCGCGTTTAATCCGGCTCGTCCGAGGTCGCCGCTCGTTGCTAAGGGCAGCGACTCACGTGTACGAACGACAGGCGTCCAGGGAAATTAACCCCGAGACAATCGCAGCCATTTTGCCCTATGCCAGAGCGCGTAAGTGAAGGACTAAATCTCCGTTCATTGCTTGGATTGCGATCTGCAGCTTGGGCTTGATTTGAAAAGAGGTGGCCACGTGGACTTAATCTTTGCGAGTGCGGCTCCAGATTTCCCTGAGGGTCCGTCCTAACCCGATTTCAGCCACGAGCGCACAACATTTTTCGGACCGCGCTCCGGGTGACGTCACTCGCTTTCAGCCATCATTCTATGGCCGATTGCGAGGCAAGAGGCGTGAATATTTTATTCATCGCGTGGCTTCAAGCTGCTTCTTTTCTGCATAAAAAAAATAATTAAATTTTTACCGCTTAGAGTGGGGGGAAAGGGGGAAAAAAAGATCCATTTGCATGCAAAAAGCATGTTTTTCAGCTGTGCATCTTTAATGTCAATGCACTGCACCCCTGAATGTTGTTTCGACGTTGTCTAAATGACACGAGTCGTCCGATATTTTAATTCCATTTCTTCCAACTTCAACTTGTGGTTTATAGTTTTGAAAACGATGGTCTTTTCCTCTTACCTAACTATAAAAAACGGTAGTAAAAGGACATTTTGTAGTCCTCTTCCATTTCTGCAACCACATAATCTCAATGAAAAAGCCTTTTTTCACTTTTTTTATACGTATATTTCATTTTTTCTCGTTTCTTCCCGAGTTATTTTCTGAATAATAAGTGCGAGTCGTGTTATCATTTTTTTTATATTTTATTTTACATCACCTTTTTTGTATCTGGTCGTTGTTGAAATAAAAAAAGGCAAAGTGCTTTTCCGTCTCACGTCTTTATCCATCATTAGATGAAAGAAATAGATGAGTATCACATAAGAAGTACTTTCTTTTCGAGTCCACAAAGTGAACTTTTACGAGATAAAAGCAAACTTACACACGACGGTGTCGCATTAAATAAATAAAAATGTCTCGCTCTTCGAATTTCATTTCAAACACGCGGAAAAACGCAAAAAAAATTGCCATTACGTTGATACAGATTTATTAATACATAACTCCCAGTCCCAGGCATTATACTTGAAACTATTGAATTTCTTCTTTCTTCTTCACTCTTTCTCCCAAATGGCTGCGTGTAATTGGATTTTTGCACGTGTGCAGCTTTTCTCGAAATATGATACGCTTGATGCGATTTTACTTTTCCCGCATCCGCTTATGTCCATTTCGTATGCACCCCTTTTTTTCAGGAATTCTCTCGCGTGGCCACGTGACGTCGGCCAGCCAGCCGCCCTGGTGTCTAAAGCGGTAATTGTGAGGCGAAGAAGATTACGTTAAAGTAAAACTCCTTCCTCGGATGAATGCAGCGGAGACGAGGAGGGGGCTTCTTGCATATTTGATTTTTTCAAAATTGCATTTCCATGTTTTCTCCACGCAAGGTGAACTACCCGATCTCCCGCCGGCGCGTGCCAAGCATCCCACTCATCTACCCACTTCTATTGTACAACCAAAACACTCGGTTGCACCCCTCTTCGCCCCCTTTCTCTTTTCTCCTTTTCTTCTTCTACTCTCTCTTCGCAATTGTGCATAAAAGCTTGTTTGATATTGACACGAGACTGTTGGTTATCTAGTTATCAAACTGCTTTGCTGCACTGACAGGCAGCGAAGAGCTGAATCAGTGCAAAAAAGAGTTGCAAACAAAACTTGCAAACTTGCACATGTAAATATTGATGAAACCTATACCGCAAGGTGCAATTTTTAAGATGGATTTGAAGCAAGTTAAAATTCAAAAGTGATGCCTCATTTTAAATTTATTACCGAATCCTTCTTGTTGATGTAAACAATAATAAAGAACGGGAAAATTGTGATTGTTGTTTGGTCATGCTTTTATGAAATAATGCTTGATCACTGTTGAAACAAACAAAACCATTATTTATTGATACCTCTTAATAAATACAAGTAACTTACAATGTTTTACAATACAAACAAAACAAAACCTCTTAAAAACATCTTCAAGCTCCTAAGAGATTTATGGCCTCACAAGCACATTTCTTTTTACCTTTCATTCCGACTCTTAAACCTAATCTGAACGCTGCGTGGAATGCACTCCACTCCACTTTCTTTCCAGCCAAAAGATGCATTGTAAGCCTAACTTGGTTCTGATAGTGAGCAGAGATAACGTCAAACTATCACCAGCAACCACCTTCCATCTCCCATCTCCCCATCCCTTCTCTTAGCCATATCCTACATCTGCTTGAGAGCCAGCCGCATGCAGTGCGCGCGTGCGGGTTCTTATCTGGATGGGAAAATTTGTCATCGCTGCAATCTATCCGAGTAAACCGTATAACCTCTTTCTAAATTTCACCGATGCATTTTTCTATCCCCCAATTAGCTTGAGTGTGAATTACAAATGGCCCGAATTTTAAATTACACAAACATTTTTTTTTATCTGTTGAAAAAGGAGTGAAAGGCGCGAGCGTGCAATTGGATACTCTTCCCCTCCCCTCGTTTGCATAAATGGGGGTTGGTGTGGGCAATAAGCAGCAAATAGGGTGATCCGGCGAAGTGGATTATGCGCAATCAAATTTTCCGATGAATAAATGATGCGGTGTTACAGTAAATAAATGATGACCAACTTCAATTGTCCGTGTACGTGCAGTGATGTCATGCGCAGGACGTGCTTCGCGGTACCTGTGATATTCTATTGATGAGAGAGAGAGAGAACGGGTCAAGTGTGTGTAACGGGTTAAGTAAATTGGGTGCTAAAGAGTTTTTAAAATTCATTCTTGCTTGACAACAGACTGGATTGCTTTAAACGAGTGAGTCTGGGGGTGTGTGGGGTGCACGGGGAGGGGGTGTGGGAAGAGGCTTGAAAGGTTAAAAAATAGTGGTTCGAGGTTTCTTTCATGTTCACCTGCGTTTTTTTATTCCTGTTATTGTTGATGGTGATAAGGCGTGCGTTTTATATGCTTTGGAGCAGGTGGTGATGAGAAGAACATGTGGGATAATGGCGAAACTTGTTGGATGGTGATTTAATCTCGACTTGACCATCGTGACCCCTTTTACAGTCCATTTACAAACGCGGTTTTTCATTGAGCATTTTTGTCAGCTGGTGCGTTGTAGTAGTGGTAAATAAATGTGTTTGTATGGAAAATGCATGTAAGAGATATAGTAAATTAAGTATAAAGTCATGCGACTACACCCATACTAATGTTGGGCGATAAATATTTCGTTTTCTCTAATGATTTACCGGGGAATAATTAGAAGCAGGGCTTGACCGATTCTAATATCGTACCGATGCAGATTTTTAAAAAACAGAAATTGAGTCACGTTTTTATTACGTTTTCATTGCAAGCGTAATATAAACGTTAAAAAATATCGATTTTATTTTAAGATATGTTGCTTAATTTTAAAAAACAAAACATTTTCGAAAAATCATGCAAAAAATAAATTTCATCATAAAAGCAGAACTCAAACAAAATTTAATATGTAAACTTTTTAAATAAAACATACTAAATATTTATAAACTTTAACTACTATTGTAATCTTGTTGTTGTAAGAGAAAAACATAAAAAAAATTAGGATTTATAAAAATTTCAAAAATATTGGAATCGGTGTTTTATTCAGAGATTCAGAGATTTTCAATTTCACCCATATCGGTCAAGCTCTATAATAAATTAGAAGCTAATTTTAATTTAAAATAATTTTGCGTTGTTTGTGAATTAGTGGTGTGTAATGATAGGGGGAATCCCTGTGGAAATAGGGAGCAACGTGGTGTTGCAAACGAAAAGCCGAGCGTGTCCGTATTATGTAGTAATCCATAAAAGAGAAGAGCAGGTCGCCTGTTTTATTTCAGCACAATTCAGCGGAGGCTGTACTTCATTAAGAGCGCTGCACATTTTTCATGGCATCTGAGAGATAATGGCGATTGATTGCTGCTTAATGGCTAACGTCTTATTATTTTGCAGAAAATAAGCCAATTAATTGGAGCGTGCCATTCTTCATCTGCACATGCGTGGGCTTGCGTTAACATTGTTAGTCCTTTTACGAGATCCAATTAGGAGCTGACAGGCCCGGCGAATGATTGACTACACAGACCACGGCTCAAATTAAATTGTCTATGATAATAAACACCGGGTGCCACTGACTTGGCCATTGAATATTCATTTGCTTAATGGAACCCTGTGCGATTCCGCCAAGTACGGGGCGTGCGCCGAGCCTCTGCCGTGACCTATTCATCCAGTCCGGCAAAGAAACCAACGTCCCATGTGCATTCATACTTGAACCTTTACATGCTAATCGTGTTGTTTTACTTGTAAGACCTTTTATGTTGCCCTTGCCAAAGTTCACCCAACTTCCCTACACTTACTCAAATTACACCCCGGGGAATTATTAGAGGATTTTAAAATAAGTTTAAAATTTTGAATTTTAATATTAAATACTTTCGTTTCTTTAATGATTCCCGGGTGTTTTAAAATGGTTTTGAATAATTCCCGGGAATTATTAGAGGATTTTTCATTATTTAATTTTTTTTTCTTTTTTTTCTAATAATTCCCTGGTGTTAGACAGTGAAGTTTTGAATAAATTTCAAGGAGTTATTAGAGGGAAAGAGGTAATTATTAAGTCATAAATGTTTATTGATTGATGAAAATTTGAATTTTATCATGTGGGATTGGTTTTGATATGGAAATGGCTCTATTCCATTGTAATCAGAAAGAGATTGAGGTTGAAAAGAGAGGAGAGGAGAGGAGAGAAAGTGAGCGCGCGCTTTGAATGGCTAGATGCTATAGAGGGCGCTCCGTGTCAAAAGCCATCCCTGCACTAAGTGACAGCACAACATATTGGCTTCCTAATTGAATAGGAGCGACTCATAAAATATCGCTTACGTCGCAAACAGAGGTTATCAATTTGTGCCGGCGAGTCCCTCGTGGTTATCGAGTTACTCACCATCTAAAGAAAATCTATTGAACATTAAACGCTCTTCAGGCCCAGCATAGCAGCTGGCACCACAGCTGCGTGCGCAGGCGCAATGCGCTTTAATCATGATCTCACTGACGTCACCAATTCAATCTTCTTCAAAATCCTCTCTCCCATGGCGCAATTCTTTTTATAAGAGCAATCACCAATCACTCTGCTCGTGGATTTAATGGAGCATGATGAGGGGTGTGAGACCACTTCTCCCTCGTCCCCATACCCCTCCCATGGGGCGGCAAATAGAAGGGGCGGGGTTCAACTATTTAACCAAAACATTATTTATAAATCTCGTTTAATCATTTAAACATTTCTTTTCTGTCTTTTAGCTTTATTTTCGCTTAAACTAGATGCTGGCCATTGCGGTGTAAAGTCCTTGGGATGAGAGTAGTGTTTGTTTTTTTTTTGCTGATTTTATTTATTTATTTAATTTATTTTGTTTGTTTTCTTTAGTGATTCTTTTGTATTTTTGCTTCTTGTTTATTGTTTTTAATGATTATTGTGTTGCTCTTTTCTAGAAAACAATAAATAAGAAACAAGTAAATTAGAAAACGCGGCTAAAATTGACACCTTGCAAACATAGATTTCACAACCTAAACCTAAAAATAAAAAAAAAAATTAAAAAATAAAAACTCTTCCAACCAATTTATTTTTTGCTTTAAAAGCGACGATAAAAAAAAAATTTATATCACGAAATTATATGGCATGATCTTTATGGTGTTTTACACGAAAGTTTCAGGGATGAAGTTTAATTTTTTATGACAAGTTCATTTAAGAGAACAAGGGAGTTAAAAAATAAAAGGCAGAGTTAGAGGGAAAAAATGAGAAAGTTGAAAATAAAAATTGCTCAGAGACCAGGACTTACGCAGAGCTCGTTAAGTTGAGGAGGAGAGATGGGACTTCAAGTGTAAAGAATCCCCAGAAGCTAGTTGTGTTTCTTTTATTGTCTATTTTTTTCCCTCTCTCTATCTCGCAGCCAAATGCGAGCAATGTGGGTGCGCGTTTGAGAATTAAATGGGACGCAGCATTGACTTGCGCTTGCGCCCACAAAGCGAATTTCTCACTGCGTTTGTGTGCCTAGACGCGTGGATTCAATTTATTTTCTCCAGTGTCTCGGCCCTGCACATGGCACACACCAGCGAAGCGAACTGCAAATGCCCGACGTTCTCTTGCTGCTCCTAATATAATCAAGACAACGCCAGACGCCATCGCGCGTCCATATCGTCCAATTGATTGTTTGATCAGTCTACCCACAATCCTCCACACGTCTACAGTTTGCAGGCGCAATTCAATTGAAGCTGGTATTCAATTTTCTCCTGCTCGTGGCCCCAACATGGAAAAGTTGCAAATTTTTTCACATTTTTTTTTTAAATCTTTTTTTTGGAGTTGCAGCGTTTGGTTGCACCACGTTGCACGGGTTTTACTTCGCTCTGAATTGCTAAGTAATCTATCAATGTCGAGGCTCGATTCACACTTGTAGGGAAAGGGAAAAGCGCCATCTGAAAATCATAAGTTGCAGTTGAAACGCGGTTAAATATTCATCGGATAAAATTCACCAATCGTTGCTTAGTCCTTAAAAGGGGGCGCCTTCTGCTTATTAATGGCTCGGAAAAAGAGAAGGACAGGTGCCAAAAAGCGACCCATTAATAATTTTACGTTCGTGCATCTTTACCAATCATGATTCCATCTTGGGAAAAGAGAATACTGCGTATTATTCATTCCGCGAATGCCGCTTTCACTTTGAAACCTTAAACCTGTGAATGCTTTAAGAGTCCTCGATGCGAGACGCGCCAGGAAAAAAAAACGCTTATTTTATTTTATATGGAGGTAAAGATAGTATAAAAGAATATTTGAAATTTAAAATTTAAATTAATCTCGAATAAATATTTGAATAATTGCACTGCTTAAAACGACATCTAGTGCCATTTCAAAGTCTTAAACCTCTGAATTTTTATCACTAAAGGGCCATGAATTGAAAAATTAAAATTTTAGACAATTTTAAATACAGTTTTAGGTCTAAAACGCAAAAATTAAAACCCGGATTTTATTAGAATCGTGAAATTATATGAAGAAATAGGTAATCCGATGTGTAATTAACTATTCAGCGCTAAGTAATAGAAATATTTAAAGCGCTGCAGTTGAGCATTTTTTGGCAAACTTAATTCACTTTATGGCTGTGCGATATCCATACACAAATTAATTACCAAGGGCGCTTTAGATACTTAATTGGTGTTATATGCTTGTCTTGTTGTTAAGTACCGATTAACTACAATTAAAGTTAAATTTTGCTCGCACTTTATAGCCTGTTTTAATTAAAATGGAGGCAATTAAGAAATCTCTTCCCCGAACGTGGCTTCGCACGGCTGCTTGGCATTTGCATTGCACGCGTTAACATGGCGCCGGGCAATTAATTGAGGTAATTAGAGTTTATTGTTTAGCCATAGAACATGGCGAGAAAGGGGTAGGAGTGAGAAATCAATTCGAATTAGGCTAAACTAAACAAGAAGCAAGAAAACATTGCGCTCGTTTCGTTTCGCGCCCATCCATCAAATCAAACTAATAGGCCTATTCATATGAAACGCGCCAGACGACCTGATAACGACCAGCGTATAAAGCGATAAATTTTTTTTTATCTGAATAATTCCTTCACTCGGTTGATTAATTAATCAAAAGACACTTATTGAGTGGCGCCGCATTTTTGCACGAGATCAATGTCTGTGACCCCCGACTGATTACAAACGCTGCACACGCACGACACGCACCTTATACAAGAGGTGATTATTTCTTGCTCAAACCAATTCTCGTGTTTTATTTACAATCACAAAAGCGTTGTCGGCCATTTTAAAAGCGCCGAAAAGATCTAAGAATACGCTTATCTTGCCATGTAGCCATTTGGAAAGAGCAACAATGGCACTTCCGGTTCGGGTGCGTACTTGACATTTTAAAGGCATCAATTAGACTTATGGGACTAAGTGCTCCTAAAATTTCAAGTTCTTAATCAAACCGGAAGTGGCGGCATTTAAATTAGCTCAAAATCGTATTGCCACGTGATAAATATTATTTTTTAATCAGCATGGCAGTTTGGAGCGGTCTAAAAACCAACTTTCGGTTGTGTTATAAGTCTAATATTTTAAGAGCATCAACTACGAGCATTAAACTAAGTTTTCTGAAAACGTTAAGTCTTTAATTAAAATGGAAGTGCTATTTAAACCCGCTCCAAATCGCATTGTCGCGCAATAAATATTCGTTCTCAATCAACATGGTAGATTGGAGCAGTCTAAAAGGCAACTTCCGGTTGTACAATAAGTCTAAAAATTTAGGAGCTTCAACTAAGTGCCTTGTACTGAGTGTTCTTAAAATTTTAAGCCTAAAATCCAACCAGAAGCTCTATTTTATTTTCTTTGAAATCGCATCACAGAGCAATGACGGGGGAAAAAAATAAAAATAAAAATGTCAAAGATACGTTAATGTTCCCAGTTTCGCATTCTACATTTCATCGCAATTTATTTTCGATGATGTATAATTAATTCCGAGTCGTGCCGCATTGTAATTGCGTCGTGTTTTGCGCTGCAGGAAAATTCCGCCCATTTTGTGCCAATCGTGGTTTTATTAGTTTCTGTGTGGGCAACGCGGACACCGAAAATCTAAGAAAACGGGCGTAGGGAGGGCAAAAAAATGGGCGCACATCATTAAATGCCAGCCAGCTTGATGTACCCCATTCATCCGCCACGTTGGCGTCGCGAGCCTCGAAAAACAATCACACTCTGCTATTAAGCTAATCAATTGGCCGCGTCGCAAGTTGGTGTTCCAATTGAAGGCCTGCTCCTCCATTTAATTGATATTCAGGCGTTACTCTGAATTGTTTCGGGGATTTTGGTCTTTTAGGATGCATAAAAAACGGAAAAGAAGAGTTGTAAAAAGAAAATTGCTAGTCAACTTGATTTAAAATGATTCAACTGCAGGAAAATAGTGATTGGCAAAAAATGGGGGCGGGATGAGTTCGTTGACCATGGTTTTGTTTTTGTGTGCTTTTGGCCAAAACTTGAATCAGCTTCACGGATTGTTGAATGTTGAATGTTGGAAAATTTTGATTTTGTAAAATTTGTCGTTTAAAACTGATACTTTTCTATCTATTATTTTGTTTGATAGGTGTGAAATACAAAGCATTGTTGAATAAATAAAAGGAAGACAAGGAAGAGCATGTCAAACTGTAATAATAACATCTTAACAGTTGCCATGAGTCACGAAAACGGAAGAATCAATCAAGGAAAACATGCAACACAAGAATTCACTCGTACAACAATTGAAGAAACAACAATGCAAAGGAAACAGAAATCAAGAAAAATCAACAAAAAAGGTAAATGATGCTTGTATTTCACAGTCCTACTTTAAATTTATGTTCATCTAATTCTCTAATATTTTGATAAAGTGTATTAATGATAAATGAATCAAGTGCTATTGTGCTAAGCACTTGTTTGTCACTGTGCAACTGAAGCTGGTTTAAAAGCAAATTTTCATTTGATGATTTATTTAATTATATACCTTGAGAGCATTTGTGTCTAGTTGTTGAACACTGCTACATTTAAAAATGCACCGTCCAATTTATACAAGTAGATTGTCAGAGAACTTACATTTTATAATACATATGATAGCGAGAGACTTTGGGCTATTTTTAAACAATCCGTGCATATTTCTGGAACTTTTTCAAATTCATTTAGTTATGGGAGGGAATTTTTGTCAAAAAACAAAAACAAAAAAAAATTATTACTATTATTATTATTAATATTAATATTAATATTATTAATATCTTCATTATTCTGATGATATTTTCTACTTGAAAAAAAAAAATCCAAACAACAAAGTTGTTGCAACTCGAACAGTTAGGAACATGGCAGTTTTATGATAATTTTTTCTTATTCTTATTTATTCGTCTCCAACCTGAATCCATCGCTGATCAAAGTTCTCAGCAGATGGGAGATGCCAATGCAGGTGTGGGTAAGAAGGTGGGTCCACTTCTGGGGGGTGCATCTCCTTCTGAGCTGGACCACGGTTGCAAGTTCTGCAAGGCATTTAGTGACGCATTGTTGATGCAAAGGGGATCACGGGTATCATACATGCCAGCCTTGCTGAGAGCCTCCGCTTGTAAGGACATCATGAACCGATTGGCTGCTTGTCTTTCGGCTTCCCTTTCCTCAGCAGTTTGGCGCCTGCAAATACAATTCGACAAATCAATTTTTTATTTTCTCCCGTTATTGTTGTTGTTGTTGAAATGCAAAGAAAAGGATAATTATGGACACGCTCCTCAAATGGGAGCACTGATGCATGCGTTTCACATCCGACGGTGGATAAAGCAGCAAAGAAGCAGAGGAAGAGGCAAAAATCTCTCTGCTGAATGGATCAGTTGTGTCAGAATAACAGGGGGCCGACTATAATACGGCTGCGTGCGCACCAATCGGATGGAATGCATTGTGAAAATGGACCTTAGGTAAAGAAACCTAATGACAGCGTGGAGCGAGTAAATAGTTAAACCAGGAAACAAGGCGGTGCTCTTAAATAATGAAATAAAAAATAATCAATGACTACCTACGGAAGTCGGTATCAAAGACGAAAGTTAAACCCCTTGTTTGCCTAACTGTTAGCAGCATGAAATTATGCACGTAAATTTAAGCCTTTTATCTCGTAGAAATAATGGCTTTTGGAATATTAATGTTGAACATTTGTGAGGAAAAATTGTGTGGGATTAAAATATCCAACATCTTAGGGGGGGGTTCCTTCGGTATAGGCGAGGTGGTCACTTGTGCACCGGACTTGATGGAACCCTCTTATCTAATCACTTTAATAGTCCAATTGAATCTAAGTTTCGAATTAAGATACCGAAACCCGATTGAGAACGTGTATTGTTTCCCGAACAAGGCACCTTTTATCGTTGTATCTTAATCTCTCAAGCCATTTGACGATATCCTCAACCGTTACTAGCGACAAAAGACGCGCGATTCAGCGTTTCAATTGAACCCTAACCACATTGAGGTCAACACTCTTCGCAACAATCATTTCGTAATAATCATATCCCTCAAGTCCCTTCAGTCGAACATAATATTCCTCAATTTTCATCCCAAAAGACACACCTCTGTAATTTTTTACCTTCAAGTCAAGGTAGAGTACGTCACGATTTTTCACGTGCAGGTGAAAGGGCGGCCACGATTGTTCCCAGCTGTCCATAAAGAGGACATTAAGGATGAACAATTAATTTAGAAAAAAATTTTTTTTTTGTTAGCCATCTTGTCACCCGTGAGGCCGTAACTGACCATTTGAATTTTTAAACCGAAATGACTCGATCCGGTTTCTCCCTTCCCTTGGTCGAGGGCCGCAGCGGGTGGAGGGGGACACGAAAACCCCATTATCCGCTAATTAAAGGGAACGTCCCAGCCACCAACACCATCTTTTGGCGTCAGTCGCAGTTGTTGAAGGGAACAGGAGGAGGGGGGAATTGAGAGTGGAAAGATCAAGCGCGTGACGCCTTTAAATATTTGACGACACGAGGGAGAGATGGATGAAGAGGGAGGGTGAATGTGAAAAATAGTTGAAAAAAAATGACGTAAAAATAGGGATATGGAAAATATTACTCCACCCAGTCCCAGGACGAGGCGAAAGTGAGTTTCGACTCACTTTGGTCGCGGCCTCTCTTCTCCTTCGTCTGGCTTTTATTGAAAAGCGCACACTTTTTCATTACCAACATTTCATAATGACACGAGTATTCTTGACCTCAGTGCGACCTTGTTCTCTTCGCGGCGTCTTGTCTACAGACTTATTGTGATAAGGAGTTTCTTCTAAACTATAATCACACGCGGGCATATTGCCTTACGTGGTGACTTATACTTAATCGGAGTCCTTGTGGCGGAAAAGGGAAATATTCGTTGCGAGAAAATGACTGGTTTTTTCGTTTTATTGCTGGTTTGGCTGTTTAAGAGAGCGCATTTGACCCAAAAGTTACGCTTTTAATTTACGAAAATAAATTAAAGCGAATTTTTTTGTGTTTGGGATGTAGTGGGTGGATGGAGAAGGTCTCAGAAACGTGCATCACCTGTAATTCTTTGTCTCGGAGTAATGATAGGTTTGAATGTACGCGTGCAATATGACGCAAGTTGCTGGGTAAAAACGTTAATAGTCTTGTTATTAAGGATAAGTCGAGTTGGTGTTTTAAAAAATAAGAGTTTTGTGTTTGTGAAAATTATTTTTACAAAGATTTTTCTTTTTACCTCCACTTCGTTCTCCTGTTTTGAAACCAAGTCTTGACCTGAGCGTCCGTCATTTTAAGTGCTTTGGCTAAACTGGCTCGTTCGGCTGACGCTAGATATTTCTGTTTATGGAATCGTTTCTCCAACTCGCATATCTGCATTCGTGTGAAAGACGTTCGCGGTTTCTTCCGTTTTGGAGGCGTTCTGTTTTGGTATGGGTGTCCAATCCTTCTCGTCACTGAAAAAGGAACTGTAAAATAGAAAAATAAACGTAAAAATAATAAATATCTACACTATATATCCCCAGCGTTTCCCTTTAATTCAACACGAGCGAAATTTCTGCAGACTTAATCAACTTAGAAATTCATCACTGCGATTATCAATTTGTACGGAGCATTGCCATACCATTAATACACTAATTTCAAGTCAAATCAACTTTATTAAACGGGGAATTAGAGCATTCACTTGCCTCCAAAATTATTTTAAAACACTTCCAAAAAAAAAATTTTTTTCTGTTTAATTTTTTTTTTTTTTTTTTTATTATTCGACTGCATGCAATATGCACTTAGACATCACCCCATACAAGGACACGTTTTCCATTAATGGTGTTCTGCTTGGTTGCATCAATGAAGAGGTTTTCAATGCCCGCATTGAATGGGAGATACCAGACCACTAACCCAATACCACCACTCAAGCAAATCATTCACCTGAATTGCGCAAACGTGCCGATATCAGGTGATACTTATATTAAGAGGCCATTTAACACGAAGAAAAAAAATATTGTTTTAAAAATGTTGTTTTTAGCATTCCTTAAGAGATAGGTAAAAAATGAAACGCCATTAAAAGATGAATAAATATTTGAAATATGTGCGGCGAGACCTTGACGACAATTGCAGACATTTTAACGAGATTGCAGTAGACAAAAGAAGATGCAGGCGTGAAAAGCAGTAAATTGCATTTATGTTCAAAAGCTCGCGTTAATATCGGAAAAGTCTTTTGGTTGCGAGAAGCGTTGGATGGGAACCACATGGCACTAGAATTGTGTTCGGCAAGATGTTTCCTCATGCACGCTTCCATTTGCCGTTTCTATACAAAGAGACAAGGCAAAGTACGAGGCCAATAACTCGCACTTTAATTATTAAGCATTTCTGCTCATGCTCAGTGATGATGTGAAACAAGGGAATGCTATACTTTACGACGTGCATTTCATGCACGCAAGCAGCGTCGACTTGCCGTTCGCAAACCAGTGATTGGCTTTTCAACGGATTATTTATTTATCGACAGTCGTTGAGCGATGTGACATTTTCATTAAAATTATTTTCAATTGAGTGAGGAGTTTAAAATTTCAAAAAAAATTGTTAAAGATGAGGATATTTTTGCAGTGTCGTGTTGCAAATCCTTAAAATTACATATATTCGAGTCATTTGATTTTAAAATTTGAAGACTGCTTTGGTATTGATCTACATCAATGATAAAAACCAATGAAAGTTATCTCATTTAGTTATTGAAAATCCTATTAATAATCAATTAATTTGACAAATTTGATTTTTAGTGTTAAGCGCGTATTATGTTGATTTAACTTAATCCTACATGACACTTTGTAACGCCGTCAATCTCCCTTTGGCAATTGACCACATATTGACACACATTACCCTAAAAGCGTTAAATTAAATGCAAAAATGTCTTTAGCATGGAGTTGAATAAAGAATTATGATGCCTTAATTGTGATTGGGCGTTGAATGCACCAACCAATCGAATCGTATAAATCTAGTGGGAAAGAGTTAAGAATTTAGAAATACGTAATTTCTTTTGTTTTTAATACCCAACACCAACATAGTGACAAACTGTAAATCGCGTTTGATTCTCGCGTTGACAATTCTTGTGTGTTTTTGAGCTTTAAATCGAGTGTCAAAGTGAAACAAATGGTTGATCTGCAATGCATCAAGAGAAAAGAAAGAAACTGCGGGCGGTTCGAAGCCGTAACACGAGAACAAAAGCACAATAAAATTAGTCCTTATAGCGAAATTGTGCGTATATAGCGTATGTCAGAGATGAGTGGGTTGCCGAGTTTTGAAATACGACCAGCAGCGAGTGCTCATTTAAATTGATTATGGCAGTGCAACCCTGCTCTGCCAAAATACTTTTAAGAATATTGGTGAACGGAGGCAATTTTATTTCGCCAAGCGGCGCGACTAAACAAATTATTAGCGGTACAAAGTGAATTTAAGAGCGTTTGCACAACACGTGAAATGAGGAGCAGGCTGGGGTCTTCACTGACGCTCGTGCACCGAGCCGGGCATAGCTAATTAATCGAGAAGTCTGCGCTGCTCTCACTAAATAATTAATACACCACCGTCGTTTCTAATTGCTGCATACATTATTAATTAACACTCAAATTAAATGTTGCACAAATACGAAAAGCGCTAATTTGAAATTGCTGAAATTACTCTCAACACCTTTGACACAATTCTAACTTTTTATCACGACGAAGACGTAATCTCGATTCATCGAATAAATTGTCTTTTTACACATCAAATTTATTACTTTTAAATGACTATTTCTCGGTTTCCGCTATTTGACAGTTGGGAAATTTAAGTCCAAAGTTAGGGTTAGTTATTAAGGGACTCGAATCTCATCAATTTTCCTCCTAAAATTGTTTTTTGGTGTCTGGCTGACCACCTCTGAGAAACCAATAGGGGCTAACTAACCTGTTAAGTCCTAAATTTTCCAAAATTGCGAGGAGTTTGGCAGTGATTGAAAGGTTCGAACGTAGAATTAAGCTACTGTAGGCAAATATCAAAGTAAGTTAGAGGGCAAAAGGAGTGAAGACAGGCAAAAGACACCGCGAACCATTAGCACGGAGAAAACAAACACGCTAACCCCTCTTTTTCCTTTTGAGGGGATCCGTCCGACAACCAATTTGAAGGAGGGTGAGGAAAAGAGGGAAGGGGAAGTCGATTGAGCCCCCACATACTAAAACTTCATTCATGCCACCCGAGTCGTGCGACCCGTGTGCGTGAAAAAGCGGGGAAACGCTCAAATGAAGCAATTCGAATCGAAATACACGCGATCGGTACTCCAAAGCCAGCTTAAAAGGATGCGCATTTCGTGTATAGAGACATCACACTAAAAAATGACTTTTATTTCCTCTTATTAATAGATTTAATCAACATTTTTAGGCTAATTAGATCGTTTGTACAATGCCCGCACCGTCTATTAATGCACTTTTTTCCCGTCATACCTTTCACCTGCATGAATACTAATTAATTCACTTTAAAAACACCCCGACCATTTTTTTTTGTTTGAAAAAAAAATTTAAAAAAATGTTAGTGAGGAAAAAATTTAAAATGTTTTTAAAAACGTTGCCATACCTTGTAGTCGATCTTTGACCAGTTGAGCACTGTTGGCGGGTCCCTGAGCATTTCCCATGGCATTTATCCACGAATACGCAGAACCAAGAGTCAAAGGAGAAGGTCGGTGAGCGGGGACACGGATCACGGTGCCGTTCGCGCCGCTTAACAGGGGGTCATAGTGGGGCAGCGAAGGCAAACCTCCCGTCGCTAGACTCACGGACGCCAGAAAGGCAGGCAGGGGACGCGGGACCGACGCGGAGTACGCGTCAAACACGTGGCATTGCGGCGACACGATACAGCCGTCATTGAGTGTCTTTTTCGTGTCTTCGTCGTCGTCTTCGGGCTCCTCGGCGTCGCCGTCTTCGCCGAGAAGACGCGAAATTCCGAAGGACAGCTTGGCGGCCGGCGTCGCACGGCGGGACAGGGGCGTCTTGTGTCCGGGCGTCGGCGTCGGCAGCGGCGAGCACGCCGGGCTTATGGAGATGTGTGCCGAAGGGCTGGTGGTGGTGTTGGGCAGCGGGGAGCTGGAATCCACGTTCACTTCGTCCATGATGACACACGAGGCGATCATGGGGCCGCGTGTGGAGACGAGAGGTGTGCAGACGAGTCTTAATCGCAAGTACAAACTCGCCTCGCCACTATATTAATAGCATGCTGGGGTCTGGAACTTGAAAAGTGGAGGGCGAGCGACAGATGCCGTGCGCTCACTCTTCATTGGCTCGCACCAACCACTAACACACTTTAAACGGAATGCGATGGTTGCGCCTTTAGCCTCGCCGACAAGCTCCGCCCACACACTCGCGCGACCGATGTGCACAGCTGATTCTTTGTGTTCTGTTCTGTTGTGTTGTTTTGCTGGTGTCTGGTGTGTTGTGGTGGGTTTAAGTGGAATGGTGATGGTGGATAATTTGGGAATTGGTTAAGCTAGTTGTATGCAAAGTGCAATTTGTCAATGATGGTTTTATGTAAAATGGGCAAATGGGTTGTTTGTTGCTGGTGTTAAAGTTAACGGGGAATGAATTTGAATTTATTAATGTGGGTTTTTTCTCTCAAGTCAGCTTAATGTAATTATTGAGGGGATTGTTGATGGTGTTGTTGAGAAAAGGTGAAATGTGAGTTTGTTTAGGTTTTTTGAAATATTGTGGTGATGTAGAAAATTTATTGTTGGTTTAGTGATGTTAAATTATTAATTTATTAACAGTGTACTGTAATATCTTATATAGACAGCATATGTTTAATTCTTATTGTAACAATACAGTTTATTGTTTTAATGTTACATTTTACTGTTGCAAAGAAAGTGTTACTTTTAAATGAAATGAACGATCAAAATGAAGTTGTTAGAGAGCAATTCGTTTTTTATTTATTATAGTTTATAATAATTTCGGCTACTTGGATCTATTTTAATTTTTATTCTACAGTTTTTACTAAGTGGGTTTGTTTATTATTTGCACAATTGTAAAATTCTGTGTAAAACACTTGTCTTGTGTAAAATGACCAGTTTTCTTGATCTAACTCGGAAAAATGGCGGCTAAAATAAAGTGTAAATCGTGTTTTAGACTAGTTTTAACGTGATTTACACAAGACAAATAATAAACGAATCCAACTGATTAGTTGCCTTAAAATTTTAAAAAAGTTTTTTTTTTTTTTTTTTTACATTTTAGAAATTATTTCTACATCATAAGATGCACATTTAGCCATTGTAGAGTATTTAACAATTGACTGTGGGGCAAATCATTTACTCAATGTAAACTGAAGATGAAAATTTGATGACGGATGAAAACAAGCCCTGATACATGTTTACGGTTAGGTCGGCGTTCATTTGCGGCTGCGCAAATGAGTCTTGCACTCCCCGCTTTGTAATTGATAGTTAATGGAGATGCATGAAAGAGGTTAATTGAATTGAAGACGTTAGCGCAGCAAGGAAATGTGAAAACAACCCGTAGGACCGTAATGAAATGCTCTTACTTCATCATCAACGTGCGTCTTTTGCTCGGAAATGAAATTAGCGCAAAAAAACACAACAAAATGGTCGATATTTCACGTCCGACGCTCTTAAAAGCGAGTCGAGCAACGAACAGAAGGCGCAGCGAATAAGTCTATTGCCCTGATTAAAGTGAACGCTCATTAATCATGGTTCGCAAGCGCGTCACACGACCAATTGTGGCGCTGCCATTATCACGCCCCGACTTGTCGCTCGTCGCATTTAACAATTGAATAGCACTGCATATAATTGACTCGTTCGTCAGTCAATTCGATTAAAAAGAGTGAATTTTTAAATGTTGTTTCATTATGCTGCCCATTTCTCACGGCCCTCATTGCAGCCCCGGCCCCTGGTGGTAAGTTATCGTATTAGTCGAGTCGATAATATCTTTATAGAGGCGACCGTTGTGGGCGCTGAGCGCATTCAATTGGCCAATGCGACAATCACCGCACTGTGTTCTCTCTCGCTCATTAAAATCCAATCACACAGAGTGCTTTCCTCTCGCGGCCCCCAGTGGTTCACCCCCTCACCCCCCTCGCCTCCACAATGACTGGACAATGAATGAAGATCTTTTAACTCTTAACATGTGGACCCAATTCGACGTAAATCCCTCGCCTGATTTCCATGTAATCCACTCCATCATTCGCTGGGGAGGTGTAAAAAGGTGGAACGAATTGCACTCGCCTCACTGTGTAATCTTCAATTTCAAACACTTGTAATCCATTTAAAAGATGAGTAAATAAGTTTGTTGCAAATTGTCAAAGGCTTTCTAACGCTGTGCAGAGCAGTGCGAGACAAGATGAGCTAGCTCAAATTTATGGCGTAATAAACACTTGTCTTGTTGTTAAATCACATTTCATTTCAACTGTTAGTGAGATTAGTTGAAGTTAAAGGTATTAATGCATAGCTAATGTGAACCAAAGCTCTTTGTTTATATATGGGATTAGTTAAAGGATGCTGTCACAGTTTAACAATTAATAAGCAACATTGCAATTAAGTTTTAATGTTAAACTTCTAATTAATTTTTTATAAATGCATCATTGTTTTTATAGTGTATTAAAGTAGCACATTTCGAGAAAATAATTAAACACAACAATACCAATTACACTTCAGAATTGAATTATACATTGACGTCATCAGTACCCAAGGCATAAAAAGACCATTAAATTTCAACTACAATACCAATTTTCTCAGCAATATCACATTACACGTCCCTATCCAAAACCCCATCGATTAGCACACCCTTCCGCCCTCCCATCAACCCTCACAATTGCCATTGTTGTGGGTCACGTGCCTGTGAATAACGGGAAACTTGTCTTCATCACTGATCTGAAAAACGCCTTTCACATTATCCATACACTCTCATTTAAATGTGCCTGTTGTGACACTTCATCTTTTCTCCTTGACATTGTTAATGGGAGTGCACATGTTGTCCTGTGGACAGATGTAGTAAGTAATATGTTGATTGGATTATGGTAGTTAAGGACGGCGAGCACATATCAATGAAATGGAATAAACATTAACTTAAAATGTCTTTATGTAGCACAATGTAATATTAATACAACTTTATGGCCTGTATATTGAAGCAATAACAAACACTGCAAGATAAATTAGTCACTTGAGGTTCTATTGATGCAATAAAGTTTCATTTCATTAAGATAATTACACTTCTCTGAGAATAATTTATTTTATTACTTTTTTTTTAAAGGTTGGGTTTAATTTCAGTTATATTGTTGCAATTGCAATAAAATTATTTTGAAATTGGGATGAAGTCTTTGTGTTCAGTTGCTTGTGAAATTGGCATTAAATCACTCACAACAATTGTAAACACTTTTTCAAACATCTTAGAAACCTGTTTTGCTGCATCTTACATAACAACTTTCACATTGTAAATTCAAATTTTCACTTTCACTTTTTAATGATAGCCTTCAACAGGGCTTAACACCCTCTAATTGACCGACATTTAAATACACATATGATTATTTAAAGCCAGCACACTTTTACCATCAACCAAATAAAATAAAATAATAAAAATAATTTTGTCCTTTCAATTCAATTCAATTCAATGCAACCAAAGTCCAACTAAATAAATAAATAAATAAAAAATAAAAAAAAATCATCCATTTTTTTCCTCCAACTTTCCCATCTTTTTTCCGCACCCTTCAAAGAAAAACTCGTTTTTCTTCCACCATTAAATATAACTCAATTAATATTTTGGCACACTCAAAGGCGGGAATAATTAATTAGCCGTTGAGATAAATGAGAGCGAAACTGATATTGTCTGTGCGAAAGAAAGAAAGAAGATGCAATTTGCTGATCTTTAATAATTTGGAGCACTTTACCCGTAGAAAAGTGCACGTGTAATTGCCTCTCCCTCTCGCTCTCTCGAAAGAAACCGCCTCGAGATTTGCGGAATGCCGGAACCACAACAAACAAACGCTACTCACGCGTAAGACAGCCATTGCCATCAAACAACACGATCGGGGGGGGATGTGGGAGTGAAAAATAAGAGCAGAGAAAAAGAAAAGGGGAAAAAAATTATCTCAATTAAGTCAAGAGGCAATGGGAAAAAAATTATTCTTCCCATTCTTCGCCTCCAAAACACGATTAGTTGCTTGATTTAAGGGAATTAAGGCACTTAGATCATGAAAGCAACTTTGTAGCGCTCTGCTGCGCGTTTGCTAATCACCCAATAAAACGCCTAAAGCGTTTGGCTCGACTCTTATGTCGGCAGCAACACAATAAAGAGAGCAAAAAAAGGAAAAATAATAATAAAAGGGAAAATGGAAGGCGAAGGGTGAGGTGAAGGGAAAAAAATATCGTCGAAGCAGAGGTAGGTTTGTTAGTAGTTGGATGTCATTTCCTCTGCATTGTGAGCAAACAAAGCCGCAATTCAAATAAGTCGTTTGACATGAGCAACTCGGATGACCCAAGTGTGTCATTAGTTGCTTAAGAGCCATTATAAGATCAAACTATCAAATGGGACCTCCCTGTCGGTAGAATGAATGGCGAGGCATTTTTGTCATTTATAACGTTGAAAAGAAAAAATGTTTTTGAATTTAGTTTGTTTAGAGTTGTGTGTAATGGGCAAGTTGAAGTAAAATATTGTGTTTACAGGTTGTAAATCTAATAAATGTGTGGTTCAATTTGACAATTACTACGTACAAATTAGAAATCGATGTGGCAGTGGGAATTTAAATGTGTTTACGAGTTGGGACTTAATGGTTTGGTTTAAAATAAAAGATAAAATTTTATTTCAAGAATAAGTTTAAATAATGGCAATTACAGTAAAAGTTGCACTTTGGAGCGGAAAAAAATACCACTTCCGGTTTCATTAAAGGCTTGATATTTCAAGGGCACTGAGATAAAGAGTTGTAATAGTTGTCCTGGAATTTTGGGAACCTCATCCAAACCGGAAGTGCCGTTTATAATCGCTCCAAATTGCAATAAAGTGCGATCAACTTGGCATTTTTTCCTTATACCGTACTGTAAATTTAAATTATGTAATTAAAAGTTGCAATTCGGAGCGAATGAAAATTCCACTTCCGGTTACACTAAGGGGTTGCTGCTTTAAGGGCACTGAGATAAAGTGTTTTAATCGGTGTTCTGAAAATTTGGGGACTCTAATCAAACCGGAAGTGCCATTTAATAGCGCTCCAAATTGCATTGACGAGTAATCAACTGACTTATTTTATTCGATTATTTTCACGTCACTTTAATTGACAACAATAAAAGCAGGCTTACAACTTTATTTATTTCTTAACCTTAAAAATTAACCGCACTTAACCCTCCTTTATTCAATTTTTTTGCTGTTGGTAACATTTATCCCACATAGAAAAGACGAATTTCTCGCATCCTATACTTAGCCTAAGAAAGAAAATGAAAATCTCATCAACCTATAATTTGTATGAACCAATATGATGCGGCCATTTAGTTGTAAATACTCAGTCGACAATGGAATTTTCACCGGAGGTGCCAATTGAGTGGATATGGAACCCGCCATTCACCCCCGCATGCAGTGGGGTCTCCATCATGCCATTAGCCCGCAAGCCGTCAAGGTGGCGTCGTATACTGTCGCCACACCACCCCCGCGACCCGTTTTCTTAACAAAAGTCTTTAGGGCACTTGAGGCGCCTTTTGTCTCATTCAGGGGCAATGGATGCGACTCGAGTCAAGGGTGGGCGGATTAGGGAGCAATGGAAGAAAAGGATCCACAAACAGCTGTTGCCCGACCACCCAAATACAGCATTGAAAAGTTTTCTTGGAATTATGCATTTCTAATTTGATTAAACCCTTTTAAGTCGAGAAACTCGTCTTGATAAGCAGTTTTTTATGACATTTGACAAGCGATGTGACAGTTTATTGAGATGTTTATGGTGGCGTTTTTTTAAAAAAAGAAAAATGTTTGTTGCAATTCAATTTGTCACTATAAAATATCAATCCAACATGATGGCTCTTTTCTCCCTCTTTTAGCCTTGTTAAAATTTCAGAGATCCTTTTGAGTTAAAGAGAATTTTTTTTTGTAGTTTATTTTTTTATTATTTTGAAGATTTTTTTTTTACTATGGTATCGCAATTTAAGACCACAACATACACCTTTAACTACCACAGCTACCCATTTTGTGGCGCCATGTTTGATGGGTTTTTGCCCGAGGCTCGTCATCCCTCTTCGGTTTCTTTCCACATAACCACTAACGGTCACTATTAACATTTACACGTCATCTTCCATTTAAAACGGCGGCTGCTGATAAGACAGTCGCCTCACTTGTCATTTTTCATTGCTTTGCTGTGAAGAGAATACAAAGATGGGGGAAATAGAGAAGTAAACACTTAAGGAGGAAAAGAGTGAGTTTTTTCTCGATTGAAATTGAGTATAAATGCAATCTAAGTATAAATATAACAGACTCAAACAATAATGAAACTCTAAAAAAAAAAAGTGTGGAACAATCATTGTCGTTGCTCTTGGCCTATACCACAATAATTACAACAATGATGCAATTTATTTATTTTTTAAATTAAGTTTAAAGACCAATAAAGCAGTGAACTAACAATAAACCATTTTAATGCCATTATTAGATTATGTGATAGTTCAAGTTGAAACTGCGACAAGAAGATGAAAGTGCCACTCGTTAATTAAGATATAGGTATATAAGTATGGCTTAAGGTCGTCAGCGACTACTACGTGGTCATATGTAACATGTCAAGATTCAAATACCAAAAATGCTAAGGAACACAATTCTCCAAATATACTCCTCAAATCAATCATCTATAGGTCACACACAACAAAATGAATAAATAGTAGCAGCGTCATTAATTAAGAAGATGATGTAATTTAATGATGCAAAATACATTAGTCAATAAGAATGTAGTTTAGTTGTTCTTTGTTTCTCTTACTATAATGTATGCAGCTTGTACGTACTATATTTACCTAATGTTGTTCAATACGTGCTCGCGATGGAACCAATAGGGCTTACTGGTTATCTTTTAGTTTCTTTCTTCACTTTTTCATTTTTCTGTTTCTGTTAGCAATAGGATTTTGGGTTTTTAGTTTCATATTTCAATTTTGTTGTCCTTTCTTGGCTCTCTCTTGATTATGTTTTGTTAATGGTCTCTAGATCTTGTTGGAGCATATTGACTGAGTGTGGTATTTAGGAACCGTCTGATAATTTAGGACTGTAAAAATATTTGATGATTGTGTAATGATTTAACATTGTGTACTTTCGTAATTTTGTGATCAGTTGAAAATGTGAGATATACATGTATTAATGATTTGTGACAAGTCGCGTATGGCCAAAGTAGTCACTAGCGACCTTAAGCATTGTTTCTTCCTCCCTTCTTCAAATACGCTGTGTACTAAAAGTGGATTTATTTCATCTTCTCCATCACAGATTATTTCATTTTTAATCTAGAAATTGTATAATTACTAGGAGAGGTTCTCTAATTGTCCATCACCGATTGCTGCGATATTAATACCAAAGAATCATGATATCAAGTTATATTGTTCTCTGAAATTGTTATTAGTAATGGCCAACTACAGAAGCTAGTTAGAGTACAAGCATAAAAATACCCGTATGTAAGTTTCTCCTAAAAAATGTACACAGAATCAAATTACAGCAGAATTTGCACTGTATCGGCTTTACATGTCGAAGAACAGAACCAACATATTTATAAAGTCCAATTTCTTTTTCCCACCACCAACAACATCCCCAACAAAGATCTTGACTGGCAAAATCCAATCTGACTCAAGTACATTTACACTAACCCAATAAAATTCCAGACGTGGAATTAAACTTTCAAATCCTAACCCTTGTACCCTGTGGACACTGCACTCGAGCAAATGAACTGATACATTTTGCATAATGCAACAGCCAAAAGGCAAAAAGACAAAAACTTTTGCCACTACACTCTTCGCCAAACTTATCTCTACCTCGATTCGAATTTCTCCACGTTTTGCTCTGGGCGACGCATCTTCGCATCACCATTTTTCCTCCGATCGAGAACATACCGAGCGCCACCCGCCTTCCTCCCACTACCTCTTTTCTTGCCTTTGATTCTTATCCCAAAGCGCACGAGCCCCCTTCTTTACAATCTGCAACGCGGCGTCTCATGAATGAATCAACATCCCGCACACAGGTCGAGGGAGGCTGATGTCTCCCGGAAGAGCCTTCCTTGTTGTCAAGGCAACGACGGAAACCTCTCCATTGCTCATGTGCTGCCAGGTGAATTTTTAATGCGGTCGCGGGTCTCCGCTGCCCATCTCCTTAACATACGCAACACCCAATTATTTGAACCCTTTTTTTTTTACGCTGAAATCTCGCAACATCTTTGGTGAAAATTCAAATTTCTTGATGAATTTTTGGATTTTACTGATAATTTCGTGGTTATCCCGGGAATCATTAGAGGAATTTGTTGTTTCTTTGATTTTTTCTGACAAAGATGGACGACACGTTTTTTTTCTCTGTTTTTTGTGGGTTACTGAACACGTTCCATCACCTGCCAATCTTGCTCAAGCGTTCCGTCAATCACAGACTCCTCAAGGGAAAAGTCGGAGTCAATCGATCGTTGCAAAATCTCGGTTGTCTTCTAGGTTTATACGTGGAAAAGTGAAGCAAAGAGGGGAGAAAAAAATGTCATTTAAGTTTAAAACCCGTGATATTAGGTTCAATCGCATGACGCCAACTCATTACAGTGCCAATGACTTTATCATGGGGCTGCGAACCTTGAGCAAGGCCATGTGTTTCTTTCTAATGACTTCCCACCCACACCGATGGCGTCACGCTAAAGAAGAAACTATTATAAAGTATCTTTCCTGTGAAACTCAAGAATGCCGGTCTTTTATTTTACGGGGCCAGATGGTGTTGATTCCCTATTTTTATTTTTTTTAATAAGGTTTTACTCCACTTGCAACATATTATCGTTAATCCACTTGAAGTTTCGATTCGAGGCTTCTTCTTGGAATCAACGACGTAACGCAAATTAACTGAGTTTTTGTACGTAAATTACGTTAAAAGGTAATTACGAAACTACAATTGATGAAGATTTAATTTAAGTAGTGTAATTTGATTTCAATTGAATTTTTTTTTTTTTTTAGAGTTATAGTAAATTTCATGTAAAATGTATTAAATTTACTTAATTTTCATCAAATTTAAATGATTTCTGTTAAATTTCTACGCTACAGTAACTGGTATTGAATTTTTTGAATTCCATCAAATTTCACGTAAAATATATTACATCTATAAAATTGCTTTATTTTTCATCGAATTTCAACTGATTAATGTTAAATTTCTATTGATTTCTGTTTATTGCGTTTAATATTCATCAACTTTTACGTTATCCACGATTTGCATTGATTTTCAGTATTGATTCTCGTAGAAATTTATTCGCAACGTCAATTCTTTTGATCACAACCACCTTGTAATTAAATCTCTTTACTAGATTCGGTATCGACTCTGATAAATTCGGAACTTAATTAAATCCAGGCGAGATAAAGAAACACCACTGCACTGAAAACAAATTAAATGTGCAAATTTCCAGTTGAGCAGTAATTAAACGCGTTAATAATCCTACATCTGATTCAGATTTAAACTGCTCGAATTTGTGGTTACATTTCTGCCTTCATCAATTCCGGTAAAGTGTGAAGCAATAATTATCCTAAAGCATTCTATCTACGCTTAATCTAGACTTTTAAGTAGCACAATCTGCACTTAGTGCTGCTTTGTGCTGTAATTAAAAGGATAACACAAGTTGCAATCGAGATAATGAACAAGTAAAACTTGTTGTTGAGCATCGACTCTTTTTTTATTGCCGTACGCTTCGTACAAGTATTACGTCCATTGGACGAGATGAGATTTTACGCTTGTTTCGGTAATGATCTAGTAAATTGGATTTGAAGACCGTTTCTAAGGGTGTGGGCGAATTTAAGGTGGCAAAAGTGGTGCGGAGATGAAAAAAAAGAAATAAGGAACGGCTTAGTCGCGTCTAGTCTGCACTGATGACATGGCACAGCGGAAGTGCGACGCGCCAAAGAAGCCGCCAGGGGCCGCTGCCTTCAATTATTGGAGCCCACCTCGGCAGGTGACTCCCTTTAATACAAGGTCGAGTGACCGACCGAGGTTGTTGCCACAACTAATCACACGTGAGGCAAATGAGGATGTCACTCGGTTGCCATATTTGTAATAAACACTTGGCAAATGAGTTCGGTCAGTTTTCGTTTAATAGGTCGTGGTTCGAGTTCGAGGGTCCATCTTGAATTAAAAATTTTAAATGGACGCAGTTTGAGTGATTTATAATGTGGCCTAAATGGGTTGGGAACTTGGGATTGAGGAAGAAAGCACAACTTTAACTGAAAAAACCACGTGAATTGAAATGTTGATGACGAATAAACGACTTTCAATTAGACAACATAAAATTTTCAATAGAAAATTGAACCTTCAATTATTTTTACAAATAAAAATCAAATTAGTTGACAGATGTCTTGTCATACCACTTTTTATCAATAATTAGTTCTGGTTTTTATTTATAATAACAGTCCATTATGTAAAGTAGACAAATAAATTGTCGTTTATCTTCAAACTTTATCTAAGTGAATAAAAAAAAATAGTTTCATTGAATTTTTCTTCGTCAACATATTCCAATTCATACTCCATTAAAGGTAAATGACACTTTCTTTCTTCATTGATGAAGAAAAAAGCTGAGTAGCAATTTAAAAAAAAAAAAAGAAAGAAAAAAGTATATCAAGGATTCACTCATGCTTGAATATTGCAATTGAAATTCGAAATTTCTCTCCCACGAAGTTGCAATTATTTTTTAAGGTTCAAATACCATTTGTCGAGCCGTTTACCAATTTTTTTTTTATTTATTTATTTTTATCGTCTAAAAATTGAACTTGATGTTGAACTTATCACGAATGGCACATCAAGTGAGGCCTTCACCGATAAGATTTTTATTGCTCTCTTTACGATCGCTAACATGAGTGGAAACATCATTGGCGTTTTAAGTCCAAGGAAAACTTAGTTTGCCGCCCCAAAGCCTCTTGCGAAAGCAGCCCAATTAATCACCGGCTGACCAAATGAAGAACAAAGTCATTAGAACTCTGAGAGACTCACGCCATCAACTTGTAACGCGAACTACATGTTCGGAATAAGAAACAGATTCGGGATTCACTTTGAACAATCTGTTTTCTTGATGAACACGGTATAAAAAGTTGAATGATAGATTTTTAAGATGGGGAATAAAATTATTGCTCTTGATGTGTGTGAAAACATTAAGTTTGATACCGGTAAAACGTTTTGGTGCTGTGTCTGAATGGTGGTCAATAAACAACACGTTGACAACTTTTTACGTCATTAAAATGATATGATAAACATAAAAATTATGTTGAAATATAGATGAAACAACAAAAAATATTATTAAAATAGTGTAAAACAATTGTAATGTATCATAAACAATGAGAAAAGTGTGATGTCAACAATGCAAAGAGTTGAAATAACTATATAACAACGAAAAACAACGTGAAACAATAATGCAATATCTAAAAAAAACAATGAAAACAATGTAAAAAAAATCACAATTACCTAAATTAACCAATAATTTTTTTTAAACAATATCAAATCATTCTAAAAATCTTGTTTACAATGCAAAATTTACATAATACAGTTAAAACAAATTCAATATACACTTTACGACTTAAAAAACACATCTTAAAACTCATCTTGAAGCATCTGCAATCCAACCCTTCTTCTTGACATATTTATTTCCAACAGTGTTCATATGGGAATTCCATATTCCATTCAAGTCCAGTGAATTTCATTGCCCAAAAAAATAACAACTGACCTTCCAATCCAAATATCACCTCGGGGAGAGAGAAAAATGTAAAAAAAAATGGAGATAGCGAACAACTGGTGTTTGTATGTGTTTTCCACCATTGGCACCAGCCCCAGGGATGAGACGTGAAACAGAGGTTTTATAGGAATGGTCGATTGCCCCGCCGTAAAGTGACCGTTCCCCCACCTGCCATCAGTTGAGATGCACAATTCGCACCTTGGCTACAAAAGAACAATAAAAATCTCTCAAATATTCGCTCGATTCTTTTCCCTCGCTCGGTTCCCATGCTTTTATCTTCTTTTCGGCGAATGTCTCAGATGTCGAGTGGTTCTCTAAACAATGCGAAACGCCGTCATCAATGACTCTTAATCACCGCACACCCAGGTGTGAATTTCTGTCATCAGTCGCGAGACCCTCGTTAACACCAATATAAAACTTAATGCACATGTCTAATAGGCAGCCATAAAAGTCGGTTTGTTACTCATTAAATTCGCTTCTGTGCTTGAGGTTTTCTTTTAATTGATGTCTTTAAAGTGTGGAATTTTTTCGGTTTTTTTTCCGTCTGTTGTTTGTTGTTGTTTTTCTGACCTCTTTGGGTGAGTTTGTTTGAATAAAAACACACTCATGTTGGCGTTGGCGCCAAGCAAGCATCAATTTGGTACTGGATGAATTATTAATTTTAAAATATTGGATCGTACTGAAACAAAGACGAGAGAACAAAATTCTTCTACTAATGGCTCCTGGCGATTTAAGGAAATGGGGAATTTGTATAAAAAATATAGTTATGATTAATTTGTGTATCAGTAAATAATTTTTTCAAATTTTCTCACCAGGTGTAGTTGAATTTAGCACTCAAATTATTGCATTTTGTATTTAATCACGTAAAACGACGATGAATTTATCATTAATATCCGTAATGATATGTTAAATTGCAAATTGTACTTAACAAGTCAACAAAAACATGAATAAAACAACCCCTAGAACTGATGATGATGACAAAATAATTCTCATATCAAATGCCAGCATTAAATATCCAATGAAGCAGCTGATTGGTTCTGACAGATATAAAGAGGTAGAGGGAAACCCCACACAACCAATCAATTTGATGTAAAAAAATCTTCCATCACAGCACGCCATCTCCGCATCAATAAAATACAAAAACAAACAAATTTCACTAACGCAATTGAATACGATTCCCTTATCCGGGCATTTTTTAAATTAAAAAAAAAAAAAGAAATTGGTTTAAGAGAGCGAAATTAATCGCGAGTTTTATTGGAAAAGTGATATGGACGCCAGATCCCAGACTTAAACTTACATCCGGGGCTTAATTTGCTAAAAAGCCTTCCACCTATAATGGCTAATTTCGGTAATTGGGTTTGGATAAGTGTAGGGCCCCTTACACATTTTTTTTCTTTTATCTTTCTCCCTTTTACTAAAGGTGGGTATTTTGGGACCAAAGTGTATCCTCGGTATAAAGTAGTTGCAGCTCTTTTTATTTCTCTTTTTTTAATCATGTAACAACCTACCCCTTTAGTATGATGCACATATCAATTTGAAACGAGCAATACATTTGCTATGTAAAATTCATCATGCGTCTCCCACAATGCATCGTTATTGCCGCTTTTCTTGTAACGGGGGTGGGTTTTGTATATTTTATCGTGCTCTTTTCTCTTCCTCCATCGACCCAGACCAAGTTCCAAGGGTGAAGGAGCTGGCTCCCTACCAATCCCCAGGAGACTCTTAACCGCTTCAGTAATCAAAGAGTTATGGTCGCAACGACGCATTTTTTACGCCCTCCAGTTACTTACTCTGCCTTTCTATAAAATTAGACCTATTAAGGGAAAGAAGCATCAGTGTATGGCTTATAGCGGGGATAAGCAAAAGAGGATACGGTAACTCTTTTTCTCACCCGCTAAGGGATCAGGGGATGGCTTTTGAAAAATTTAAAATTATGGCTTGGGTTGAAAATATGAAAAGTTTGAAGTTTCAATGTGTAACTTTGAAGTTGTTGGGAAAAGGTGAAGGAACTTAATAATGATTTATAATTAAATGATATTTTTTTTTAAGTTTTAACTGGTGGTTGATTTTATGATTTACTGTTTGTCACTTGGTTTTAATTTATTTTAATTAAAGTGTTTTTAAGCTTGGAGTTTAATCTGGGATGAAGGTTAATTAAGAGTTGTAGGTATGTGTAAGGTAAGGCAGGAAGATTTGTTCATTAGCTTAGTAATTTTCTAGATTAAGTAGCTTGAGAATGTGCTGCCATCTGTTGGAGGGAATTGAAGTGTTTTTTGGTTGGTCTTGGTTTTACCTTTAGTAAGATGCAGCTGCCATCTACTAAATAACATAAGAACTAATTTTAAGATAAAATAAAGTAACCATCAACTTATTTTACTTTTTTTACAATGGAAAATCAGTTTTTAAAAAAGTCACACAGTGACACATTTGCAACATTAGAAAACTGTTTTACATTAGGTTTGTTTTGTTGTTAATTATGTTATGTTATTGTATTTAGTTTAGCTCTTTTCAAGTAACTGAGTTAAATTAATCCAATTCCTAAACAAATTTTCATCAGACACACGAACATGACTCTTAACAGATTACAACAAAAGAATTTCATTAATTCCTGATTTAATCACTTGAATCAAATCAAGCAAATGCAAATAACAAACCAGACTTCCTGCTTATATTATAACCCCTTAAAAAAAAAAAAAAACTAATTCGCATATTTGAACTTTGAATGCACGCATTGAGCACTCGAATAAAAACATCCACCAAAAAATTACATAATTACATATCTCTATGAAATCACCCTAAATGCCTTTAACATTTAACTCAATTAGCCTATTGCATTGAAGCAAAAAAAATATTTTTCCAGATTAAATAACAAACTGACTTTTATTGACTGTCTGCATCCTTTCAGACTCCAATTTCACCCGTAAACTACCTAGTACCAGTTGATGAAACGCGAGCCTGAGGTTTACACGGTTTTATTGTTACAACGTGAAAAATCAAATCTCGCAGTTGTAGGCCAGTTGGTGAAGACTGAGGGGACTAATTGCAAATTGGTGATTCACTCAACTGGTTTCTCCAACAGCGACGCGACACATTGCCATTGACCTCTAAATCCGCGTTAAATCCCCAACGGACTCATCTCTATTATAGAGGACACCTGCAATGACGTCAGTCCGCAATCCCTTTACTAGGAAACGTGGATTGCGAAAGTTTTCTTTTCAGCAACTTCTTCATCTTTAAAGATCGGCTTTAAAAGTCGGGTAAGTCCAAATTAACTTCTCACGTGCGCTTTAATTAAGTTAAACGTTTTCCCTCGTTGTTTTACAGTTAGAGAGAATGTTGGAAATGAGAATTTTTTTTACTTCACTTTTCACGTTTTTCACTCTTTTCGCCGGCTCACGTGCGCAAGAAGGAGCAACTCAGGGCAATGACTGCACCACGCCGCCTGCATCGAGGTGGAAGCGGGACGGAGCCTCGCTCTGTCCGCCGAAGGATGACATAGAGCCGTGCTTTTGTAACCCCAATTTTAACACTGTAAATTGCCGCGGAGTGGACAATGGGGAGAAGTTGAGGCATATTTTTGCATTGTTTCCCAATGTGAGGATTACTAAAGTGGAAATTACGAGTTCGAGCATTTTGGAGATTTCCGGAGGAGTTTTCGGAAGGATAAGCATTCATGATGTGAGTACATAAAAATTTATTGTGTAATGTGATACAAATGTGTGAGGTAACTGGAATTACGTAATGTTTTGAAACGTGACAGAAATGTTGATATTTGAGTCATTCAAGTGATGAGTGGCCGCGAGTCAAATGTGTACCGTAACACATAAATAACATTTTAATATTTTTATTAACATTTTAACGCTAAAAAGTTGTTTTGACTGACCTAAATTAATTAAAACACTCAATATAATTAATTATCAATTATATTTCTTTGCTCCCACCATTTCCCTGAATTTGATAAGGAAATCTATAAAGTAGCGCAATAAATGTCAAAACTACAAGTCATTACGTTGTTTATTTTTTTTTTTTTTTATTTAAAGTGTGTAAATGGTGCCATAAATAATTTCCTGTATTTATTACTCAATACTGTAGTAATGAAAATTTAAATTTATTACAGATTGAAATTAGGGACACTTCCCTGAGATCAGTAGCAGTCAACGCTTTTTCCGGATCAGAGCGCAATCTACTTTACATCAATCTGAATCATAACAAAATCGACACAATTTCATTCGAAGCGATTAGATCCGTCATTGCATTGCGACAACTCCAGTTGTCTTATAACAGACTGACCGAAATACCGGACGACGCGTTTGGGCGATTGATAAAACTGGATTTTATTACACTTAACAACAACCAAATTCAACGAATAGGGAGAAATGCTTTTCAACATTTACATTCATTGAGTTTCCTCGACTTGAGCCACAACGATATCACCGAATTGGGTCCTCAAACAATGTCCTTCAGTCCGAAATTGGAAAAACCGCTCAGTGTGATTCTCAATAAAAACAATATCAGCAGTGTTGACAAGAATGCCTTCGAGGGAAAAACCCCGACCTTTTTGTCATTGATTCGAAACAACCTGCAAACACTGGACGAGGAAATTTTCAAACCGATTGTCAACTCAATGTTGGGCGAGGCGACAGCTGTTGTCGGTTTGGCAGTTCAAGGTGAGTGTTTTGCAATGATTGAAATTGGTGAGTGTTTTCGGGTCAAAGGTTCGGCGACCCTCAACCCTTTGTGGTCATAATTGCTCCCAGAACTGGAAAAGGCCGGTTTTAACCCCTTCCCTTAATTGTAGATGAGAAGACAAGTTCTGTTGATGTTATTTGTTATTTGACATCTAGTGTCGAAATTTAAATTAAAGTCTTGTTTTGTTTTTTTTTATATAGGGAATCCAATTGAATGCGACTGTCAAATGAAGTGGATATTAGATATTCCAATGGATCAAATGAATACAACATTACGTCAATTTAAATGCAGTGATGGGAGAGTTCCTACTAATTTAACCGTAGAATCGTTAGAATGTTCGTAAAACTGTATACTTGTATAACTTGTATTTAAATATTTTTTTTCTTTTTTTTTTAATATTATTTTTTTTTTAATTATTACATGCGTACAAAAATATCACTCATCTCTAGGCTTTAATCGTGATTAAATTTTCCAGTGCAAATGAATTCAAAACCTCTAGCCCACAGAAAATCAGAAATCAGTAAAACACTGCGAAGAGTTAACCGAAGATTGTCGAGGGTTTCAGGTGACATGACAGTTACAATCAGTTCCTCACCGGAGTTCAAGACGGTGTCAACATCAATTAGAAACTAAAATAAATTATAAAAACATAAATTAATAACAGTAAGGAATTAATACTACAATTATACGATACCTTATGATCATCACTATTTTCAAATAACCCTTTCGAACTTTCTCGCGAATTCAAAACCTCGCAAAGTTGACTAATATACGCTGTAAAATTTTCTAAATCTTCAGATTTCTTAAATTTTCTTTTCAGCATTTTCCTGTACAATCGTAACCCACACGCAGTCGATTGACTAAACAACTAAAAACAAAAAAAAAAAATTAATTATAAATTACACATAAATTATAATTTTAAATCAATAACAACCTGCATCGACAAACACGGATTCATCTTGGCATCTTTGACATAAGCCGTGTGCTTCTTGGTTAATCGTGGAACTAATTCCTGACCAAAAGGTTTCTTTTTTTCCTCTTTACACAACTCTTCATACAATTTGAAATTCAAATCCCAGTTCATATACTAGAAAAAAAAAATTGTATAAAAATTAAAAAAAAAAAAAATTACTAAAAATTACTTTGCAATGATTTATCCTCTTAAAATGATTATGAATGGCCATAATTATATGTTGAACATCAACTACCAGGAACAACTTCCGATTCACTGGATCGCACGGATGTGGAAGATAATTCTTGAGATTTTCGCAGGTTCCATCAAATCCCAAAGCCTTAACAGCACGTCCATTGCTCTCCCTTCCATCAGAAACAAGTCCGATAATTTTACCACCTGCATTTTCAACACTAATAACAATCTCCAAAATCAACTTAGCCAAAACAGATCCAGGCGTATCGTTCTTCAACGCAAAATGAGCGATTTTTAACACCCAGTTACCAACAACAGGTCTAAAGGCAAAACTGAGTCCTTTATCGGCCATTTCGCCATTTCCCTTATGGTAATTAACAAATCCATCAAATTGCAAATTCGATCCATTTTCATCAACAGCTTCGTGCATTTCTAGTTCCTTTATAACCAACATTCCGTAACATTCTTTCGCATTCTTATCCTTCAATTTCCCCTCAAGAACTTGAATCGAGTCGTTACTTCTCTTCAAACTCCATCTTAATCGTCTCAGCAAACGGGAATAGGTATTCTTCGACGGTAGAGGGAGTAATTTATTCTTCAAACAGTGTTTGTAGCCATCACCTTCCTTCATCCTGAACAAAACACAGTCGAGGATAAAATCCTTATGATACCGAATCTTCTTTTTAGTGCGTAATTCTTTCCTTACAAATGATTCCAGCAGACATTTAATTTTCGGCGTTACTGAATTATAGGGTTTCAGCTTTTCCAACGCTTTTTCCAACGCTTTTTGTTGTTGTTTCAACTTAATAACAACTTTCATGTGTTGAAGTCTCTTCTTTTGCAGTAAAATCTGTAACTGAGCGTTTTTCTTCTTGAGCAATTTGTTCTGAGCATCTGTATCGATTAAAGTTACAGGTGATTGACACTGATTGACAATTTCTTCTTTCTCATCTTCCGTTTCAGTTTCTTCAAATATTTCCTCATCGTTTTCAATGTCGCCGTGTGAAACTTCTTCTTCTTCTTTTTGATTTTGATTTTCTTTGACCACTTCGTCCTCGTTTTCGATATCACTCAGATCAGCCATTATTTCTTGCGTTTCGAGAAGTTTTCTCGATGGTCGTGGGTTCCGTGAACTTTTTCTCACTGCTGGTTGAAATTTTCTGTCTTTGGGTTTAGATCTCGGCTTTTCGGCAGTCGAATTCAAGTCTAGTTTTGACTTTTTCCTGCCTGGTTTATTCATTTTGATCCTATTTGGGAAAAATACGGGCATCGCACCGGTGACTAATTTGAATCTTTCCCGAGCGATTTTTACAACTTCTCCGTTTATCGTGAATTCGTCGTGAGTTATTACGTCTTTAGAGTCGAAATGGACGTCGCAAAGCACGTCGTGAATTGCCATTTCGCGGTCGATGCGTGGGACACTGCTCTTCCATAATTTGCTCAGTTCTTCGTCTTTAGGAAGACGAAAGTAGTGATGTTTGGTACCCGATTTTCGTTGTGATAAATAGCCGGAGTTGCAGCCAGGTGCGAAACAAACTAACGGCATTTTCTGATTGATTGTTACTGTTGAATGAAATAAAAGTGAATAATTAATTAAGGAATTTAAATTAATTTTGACATAACTAACGATTAAATGTCAATTTTCCTAAGATGTTAAATACGTTTGATCGTTAGTTTAGACCTTTTTATAATTGTATAGTCAATCAAGCAGTAGCTGCAAGGCCAAGTTGATAAAATGGCTGGTTGTCTTCTTGCATACAGCGACGCCACGGTGGCTGAAATAAGAAATTATTTATTTTTTTTAAATAAATCTTAGAGAATTTAAATATTTAAATAAAAATAAAAATTATTTATGTCACCCTAAAATCGGTAGGAAAGTACTCCGTAAATTGCGTGGTCTGTAAAAATCATATTAAACCCTTCCGAACAGGAAATGAACTTTTTCTCACCAGAGTGCGCTTGATGTTACAGAAAATTCGAGAAAATTGCAATTGAGGATGAAAGATAATAAAAAATATAATAAAATGATAATATCTTACATAAAATTTTATTTTCTCGACACTAAAGTTTACAACAATTCTTTTTTTTCACTGAAAAATTTCTTTCTCCGTTCAAGCATTGACGAAATCAGGTTTTATAACCTGTTCGTGACGTCACATCACATCATTTAAAAACTCCCTTCAGAGCGTCAGTTTTAAAAGCCAACTACCGTTGAATCGACCAGTGAAAAGTTTATTGAAATGGCAATTTCACCTGTGCACGCAATTGTATGGCGATCCGCCCGTTTTGTAGCCATGGCAAGTGAAGACGAGGAGAAAGCGGACAAGAAGAAGAAAGTCGATAAGGAAAACTCGTTAACACTTCGCGAAAATCTTTCAATCAGTTTGAAAACAATTCGCGAAGGTGCAACGAGAACCATAGACTCAATGAAAGAACGACTGGACAATTTTTCGCAAGTATGTAACAAATTTACACTCTTAAAATTGATGAATTCATTTACAAAAATTTCTAATTATGTAGAAATTAAAACGAAAATCAACACGTCGTCGAGTCAGACTTCAACAGTCCCCGTACACGCCTTCACCTCGACAGTTAAAACCATTTACACCTGTCAAAATGTACTCGCCATTTGCTATTGTAACACCAGAACAGAGTGAGGATTCAGTTGCATACTGCAAACGGGGTCTTTACACACCCAGAAAGTAATTTAATTAATTTATTTTGAAATAAATAAATATTTTAAAGTTATTTTTGATTTTTCAAGGTGCGATTTTGACAGTCCGAGTGGCAAATTCGGTGACGATTTGAAGAGTTTTAATCGAGGCAGCAAACGGTTTGAGCAGCTGGCACGAAATATTGTTTCACGAAAGAGTTTACGACTGTTAAACGACAATTAACAGGTAAAGAAAGCTGTGAGTGAAGTAAAAACAAGTTGACGCACCTAAAAGGTGAAAAATGTGTGCATAAAATGCTTTAAAATAACTTTTGTGTTTTTATTTCACTTGATTTTAATGACATCCACTCTTTTAAGCACAACTTTTATATTTTTATTTGTGTACAGTGATACATATATACCTATATATGATTCCCAGATACAATTCAAATATGATTTTAAACTCGGTAAATTTTGATAAAAATATGATAATCTAAGGGTAATTAAGGCTAGTGAATATTATTCATTCAAACATACAGAAAAATAAAATTTCTACGAGATAAATAAAATTCACACTTAAGAAATTTGGTTGCGCTAACTTGAAATAAAAATTACAAAATTGACCCATTACAAAAGAAAAATTCTATGATTGTTACGATAGAAATTAAGAATCCGAATACACTAGATCGAGATTAATACAATTAGACAAGAGGTTTGAGTGGATATAGGAAAAAAAAAAATCTGAATAGCAAGAAATGTCGTATTTTCTGCACAAGCCATTTCTAAATATAAATTTAAAAAAAAAATTTAATGACGATTTGCGTGCCAATTATTATCAACCATCTCGAGCAACTCTGCGATGACGCGGGTCATGTCGTTGTTGTATTTATTCAACAGTCTCGCGTTCAAATCTCGATCGTAGAACCCCATTTCCACCAACTGGGACATGGCCGATGGACAGACGTCAGGTTGGTCCGTTGAATTTATCTATTGAAAAAAAAATATATATACTAAATATAGTAAAGTCTTTGCCCCTAATGTTGTAATTTGGAATAAGGGAAAATATATGTTTTTAAATATTTTATAAGCAATTAATTTTCAGCACTCGAGTTAACACGGATGGTCGGGAAAATATTTCTCTAATAGCTCCCGGGTCTTTGTAAAAATAATTGTTGCATTTTTTGCTGAAATTTATGAAAATTGTGTTTAATCCCACCGGGGGAATTATTAGAGGAGATTTCAATTTGCAATGATCAATGATCATTTACTTTTTTATCGGCTATGCTTGTGATTAATCCTCGCGCCGAGTTGAATACAGTAGCAGCAGCACTCATCAGTGGTTCTGGTATGATAGGGATCATGCTTTGAGGACACACATCTGGTGGTGAATTCGAAGCTTCAGCCTTAAAAAAAAAAATTAAATTGAAATTTAAATTCCTAATCCGCCATCTCCAAACACTATACCCTTTCATTTTTCTCTTCGGTCGGAGGCATCGGAGGTGGCGGTGGCGGCGGCGGCAAAGGGATCGCGTGATTCGCCGCTGCTGTCGCCGCTAAAGCCGCAATATGTGATGCAACTGCCGCATGGTCGCTCAGAGTTCCCGGGAACGAGGGCTGAAACGGCGGCGACGGCATCGGTGGTGGCGTGCTTTTATTCTCGAAGTTCAAGTTCGATTTCATGTCGTTCGCGTTTTCGTCGTCTGTGTCGGATGCCGCCGTGACCGAAGAGGTTTCGTCTCTGCCTGTTGGCGTCCCGGAATTGTTGGACGTTTGATTTTCGTCCCCACTTTTCGACAAAACGTCCGATTCGGGAAGAGTGAAGCATGGCGGGAGGGGAACTACCACGTAGTCAAAGTCGGAGTCTGTGCTGCTCAGACTCAAGACACTTCCGCCATGATCAGAGTCTAGAAAAAAATTTTACTAATTAAATTTTTCATTCAAAAAAAAATTTAATTAATTCAACTGACCTTCGCTTAAGAGCGACAAGTCTGCATCGTTCTCCAACTGTTCGCCCGTGATTGTCTCGCTCGAATTATCGAACAACGGTTCATGGCCTTCTTCCGGCACTTCGGGCGATTTTGGTGGCGTCAGAGCCAGGGGCGTGTTGTTCGGAGTGGCCGTGATGGACGCACAACGGGGCACCATCAAGCCTGTGAAGCCACTCGTGGTCGATGCTTCTTCGCGCTGAAAATTCGCCCATTTGTTCATCTTCGAGTTTTCTTCCAGTCCTGCTTTGAGAATATCCGGAACTTGTTCTTTCTCCCCGTTTTCCGGTTCCTAAAATTAGAAAGAAAAAAATTACAACTTTTTTCTAATGGTTTTTAATCGCATAATTGACCTGTTGTATTATTTCCGCTTTAGCTTGGTCCACTTGGACGTCTGGCAATGGAATTGGAATTGGGCTCGAGTTCTTTCTCTCCACTATGATGCTGCACCAGATCTTATGTCCGAAGAAGTTGTTGTGAACGTGCAGACGCCACACGCTTTCGTACTTGCCGGGTTGGAAAGGCGCCACGAAGTCCACGCTCACGATGCCCTCGTCGCCTGGCAACAGAGCGGGAACAGACACCTGGTTCTTGCTGTGTTTTAATCCATCTTTGTCGCCAATCGCACTCACAAGTTTCAACTGAAAATAGGGAAATGAATTAAACAACTGATATTTTCATTTAAAAAAAAAATACTGACCACAGTATCAGCTGGCCAACGCATTTCCCCAGAATTCAACAGTCGCCATCGTTTGGTAAAGTGTGCTCCGGGTGACATAATTGCTCCATCCGGTATAGTTTCGTCCTTGAGGAATTTCGCATCTAATAAACTAAAATAAAAATAATTAATATCAAAGATTAATTTCATTATATTTATTTATTTTACTCGGTCCAGAAAGGGTTGAAACAAGTTGTCTTTTTCTCCGCTATTCCCGAATCCTCCGAACTCGCTACGTTATCCTCTTTCACTGGTACATTGACTCTTCTAGCTGTTTCGCACAGGTTTCGGTCGATGACGCGTTGACGATGCTTCTCGCGATATTTCTCCAATTTGTGCGCATGTCTCTCCAATCTCTTGAGTAATTTCTTCTCTCTCCACTGCACGCTGAAATCGGGAGCCGGAGCGTCACCAGAGCTGGCCGACCGGTTGATTTTGTCCAAATTCCCATCCAGCACCACGTCGTCGTAGTCGTAGACGAGGTGTTTAAGAAGAGGCGCGACTTTCCCGTGTTTCTTGCGCAGTCCCACCAATTTGGCCGGGAAACGCATCTTTATGAATACGTGTTGCGGGTCGTGAATTGACTGAACTTCAAGTAAGTTTTCGCAAGATTCGCACAAATCGTATTTCGCGCAGTTCCCACACTTGTATCGAATTCCAATCACGTTTTGCTCGCAGTTATCGCAAAAAACTCCCACGTGAACTAAAAGTAAAGAAAATGATAAAAATTCTTGAAAAAAAAAATTCATTTTTAATTATTTACTTGTGTTTGAAACTGGTTTCGTTTGTTTATCTCCGCTGTCAGTGTCTTTAATGTCCTAAGTTAAAAATTCAAAAATTATTATTACAATCAACTATTTACTTAATTTTTTATTACCTCTGGTTTCGAAACTGGAGATCCATTTCTAGTCATTAGTTTCTGCATTCTGTGCATCACTTTCTTCGTTATTTCCATCGTAATGTCACATTTAAACTTAAAAAAAAAATTCAAAAATCAAAATTTTATTATTAAAACTCAAAAATCAAAATACCTTATCCATGTAATTAGAAAACCACTCGGGAGGCGTTGGGTTCGCCTCTTTAGGCCTACAACCAAGTGTCGGAACATCAAGTTGTTCGTAATCAGCATTAACTATCTCAATTCCCACTGTTGGTACTGGATTAACGCTTAAATCGAGTGGAGTTTGTTTCTCAATTCTGTCTTCGATCTTTACTTTGTTTTCACTCTTAGTTTTAGCCGCCATTCTGGAATACGCAGAAAACCTGTCGCTCAATGTCTTCGCTCTGCTTCTGAAATTGTCCTTGTCGAGCGGAATATAATTCGGGTGCTTCGGGAACCCGTCGGCATCGATCATGGCGTCGGCGAAATATTCGTCTTGAAAGAAATTTCTTTCAACATATTTCGTGTCTTTCGCCTTGGGAACATCGGTCTTGACAGGCGTCACGCGGATCAGCAAAACATTGTTGTTGATTTTATCGTACACGTTGAGAAGTTCATAGAACTCTTCGTCGCTGTTTAGAGTCACTTCATCTCGTTCTTCATCTTTGTACGTAACTTTAAAGTCTTGTAATTGGAGTGTGGAGCGCAACTAGACAAAAATAAAACATTCAGGTAAAAAAAAAATATAAACAAAAATAAATTTTAAAAATTAGGTCAAATGACGCATATTTATATTAATTTTCTATCTCTTTCCAACCTATTTTTAAATTTTTTTAAATTTTTTTTAAACTTAATTGTGGTTATAATATTTACATTTTTTTTTAATCTAAAAAAAATATATAAATATATTTTTCAATAAAACTACATAGTTTTATACAAGTATATCTTGTCATTTCAGTCATTCAAAGCTTAAAATTACTCGTTTCATTTTCCTTGTTGATAACTGCGCATTTTTAAGACTTAATCGTGTTGATGTGTTTTTAAAATAACAACATACGTCATCAACAAGAATCATCTTAGTCTCTTCTTACATACTTTAACTAACAATCATCAATACATTCTTTGATCACTTATTTTTAACTTACGAAGTTCTCGAAGCGGTTCCATGACGGAGTTGCTGGCAATTCGTAGCAATGGCACTCGATACTATCGCCATTTTCAATCGCCAATTGCAATTCTGTGTACGCGATTTGTCGGGGTCTGAATACCGTATTTTCGTTCGAGGATTTCATCGTGTGGTACTATTCTTCGATAGCTAAATGTCAAAATATAAATGATACCGATGGAAATCAATCTGATGGCAAAACTTGGATGAAACCTGATTGTTTATGTTGTGGTTTTTGGAATCCGCATAACGTAATCAGGTCTCGGTTGTTAGAAAACCCGAATCTAGATCAGCTGAGAGAAGTTTAAAAGTATGCTTTTTAAAAATAAACGTTAAAATTAAAGTGGCAATCAAGTTATTTTGTTTGCTCGTTTTAAACAAGTTAAAAATTATCAACGAAACTGATTATTTTTCCAAAGTTTATCTAGATTTGTAATAT
>JAQFZP010000184.1:0-50610 GCA_034695745.1 Geophilus truncorum | reverse complement strand
TAGTAAGGTTTCTTTGCAACTGAAATGTCATTATTAAATCAGTAAAGCATCAGCTTTGCTCAAGGTAACACATCTTTTTTTATTCTCTCACTCTTGGCTGCTTCTTCTTCTAACATTAGCCCTAACTTAAGGGTCTTGGGTTTTTATTCTCTCTTTCTCTCTTGGTTTCTTTTTCTTCTTCTTCTTCACTTTAATAATATTAACATTAGGCCTAAGCCTAACTTAAGGGACTTAGCTTTTTAATCTCTGGCACTTTTAGTATATGATTGCTTTACAGTTAGCTTTATAGTATATATTTTCATATTTTTCTATTCTGTTTTCTAACAAACCTTCCATTGATTTTTATTATATCTGCACAAAGTTCACTTTTAATTACAGCTTTTCATTTTGATTTTGATTTGATTTGATTTTAAACTAACTTTAAGGGTTGGCTTTGCAGTAAATCTTTTTACATATTTTCATTCTATTTTTCAATAACCTTTCTGATTGCTTACATCTTCATTCTGATTTTCAACTAACTTTACACTAGCTTTTCAGTATATATTTTTATGTCTTTTTATTCTCTTTTTCAACTAATTTCACATTAGTTTTCTAGCATATATATATATATATACTACTGGACAAACCAAATTGTCCAGCTTTTTAAAAACCCCTTGTCCTGACTTTTTATTAACTGTGTCCCAAGATAATAACCCTACAAGTGATGATCGTAAACCAAATGATTGACGATTCCTTGCATTCTTCAGTACGATTGTATTTGGTGGCATAAGGAACACTTCTTATAGCTCAATATTTGCTAAAATATACTCTTATTAAAAAAGTTATTTTAAAACGTTTCATTACTTATATATCCAACCAAACCTTTATAGTAAAGCAGAAATTATGTAGAAGCATGGTCGTGTTCAAGGTGAAACTTGCTCGACATTCTCCGTTTGAAAGTAAAAGTAAATAATTGCAGAAATCATCATATTACAAAACATGTATAAAAAAATATGACGATTTGGAGCTAGGAACTATTTCAAAATAAATAAATAATATTAATCATGTAATCTTGAATGAACTGTCAACTCAGCCAAAAAACGAAAGCCGATGTTACGACATCTGTTATGAATTATTGTGTTGTTATAAGTTGTTATATTATGTTCACAGGTGTCACTGATGTAAGATACTATTGTTTATATTAATGTTTACTTTGGTTGCTATGGCGACTCTGTTCTCTGTTCCTTTTATACTGCTTTGTACCTGGGGCTGATATTAAAACTACTCTAAAAAATTAATTTCTAATATCAAATTACCTATAATACTACAATTTCATACTAATGCAATACAAACAAACTACTAACGTTTTGAGGTTAGTAGAAAACATGAGTAAGCTATATTTCGTGAAAACAGCAAATAGATTAACAAATAATCTAACTAAAAAAATAAAAAACTTACCTAAAAATCGGAAAAATCGAAATAATCATTTTAACTTTGAACTCACCTAATGAATTAAATGTGATTGCGTCACTTTCTGTCACAGAATGGCACTGCTCCGAATGCCATAATATTAGCTTCCAGTTTGTAATGACTTGACAGTCCACTATGTAATTTATGTCTTACCCAAATTTCCCTCGAAATTTCGGTTACCATGACCCGGTTCTAAATTTAGTTTTTAAAAATGAATAAATAGGTTATTAGTTATCTTACAATATACTTACAAAGTGATGATCGTCAATAGGGTTGACAACCGTCCTGCATTTGGCGGGACTGTCCCTCATTTAAATCTTGTGTCCTGCGTCCTGCCATACTTAGTAATTTCCCCAAAATGTCCCGATTTTGGACACTGTGATATGCAGTTGAGCTATTTTTTAAATTTGCCACTAAAATAGTCAAATTGGGTATAATTTTTGTTACTGCCAACAGAGGGGATATATTTAAGCAACCAGGTTCATTCTTTTCTTGCTTGATTCCTGCTGTGTTAGTATTTCCTCTAGAAACTTTTAATCCCTCGTTAGCTATAGTAGGAAGCTTAACCAAAAACGTCTCATTGGATTTTAAGGGGGAAAATGGCAAAGGCTATAACTTTATTATTAATAATTTGTTTATACCAAATTTAGCCACTAGACTATGTATGAACTTGAGAAGAAAAAAAAATTTTTATTCAAATTGTGTGAAATGTATATTTTTACCTATGACAAGTAATGGAAGGGTTACGGTAGAGTTAATACTTTAACAGTTTTGAACATATGTACATTTAGGTGTGACCAAAAACCTTATTGTCACAGAAAAAGCATAATAAACCTTTTTTTTTTTTTTAGTGTAAGCTTAGTCTCTAGATGATTTTAAAGCATATACACTAGTTATGAAATGAATACTTCTCGAACTATGTATATAACCCTTTTAAACATCTATGATCTAGCACGATAGCACGCAATAGTGTTGAAAGCTAAATATTAAAACTTGAATCTTTCATTCCTAGATGGCGCTTTGGTTTTAGTTCCTAACCTGAGGTAATTCAAAAAATTAAAAAAAATTATTATTTTATTGATTGTCTAATCATAGATGTTACTTAAGAAATCAATTGTAAAGACTGTATTTGGTAAAAGTATATCTCGTTTGTAAATTGGAAAATATCAGTTGTTGAATTTTTTTAAATATACTATGTGCTACATGTTTAAACAATAAGTTTAAGATGCTATTCACATATTGAAAAACAAGCAAATAGTATTGCTTATACTAGATTGACAAGTATCATGTATCTTTTATGTTAATGGAATATATTTCTACGTCATAGGCAGCAATTGCATGAATAAAAATTCAAAAAGTAATTGATTTTTTATTCTTGAGCCAAGATTCACTTATGTAACGAATGTAAACGCATTTTTACTCCACTCAAGGTTTATGACCGTCTCAATTCTGACTAATTCAATTTTAATCAAATGTTTATTAAATAATTACTGATAAAAAATATTCAGAGAATATGCTAATTATTACTTTTGAAATGAAATATTTTAATTTCAAATAGATAAGATAACTTCACTGTCTTATTAATAGAGGGCGCAATTCTCAATCATCAAATACAGGTTAAACCTTATTTATCGGGGAAATATGCATTTCCGGTTAAAAATATTTTTTGCAATAATTAAAATATGTTACATATAACAAAATAATGAATTTTTTAACATGGCGGTATAGGAACACAACCAAAATTCGTTATAACGAATAATTTGTTATAACAGTTTGTTATAACGAGGTTTGACCCTTTAACCTGTATAATAACAATAAACGCTATTTTCAAATACGGTATGTACTGTAAGTCTAAAATATAGAATATCAACTACTTATACATACTCAACATAAAAACAAAGAAACAATTATCATACGCATGCCTAAAAATATGTATTCTTTTCTTAATTTTTGCTAGCTATTGGAATTTTCTAAAATAGGAAAAAAATCAAGAGGAAAAATTGAGCAAAAGTTTCCACAAACGATTATCGATCTTATGTCACACTAGAAGTTTACTTGTTTATACTTTTTTCTCTTACTGTACCTCAGGGAGTGTCGAGTTAGGTCTTGTACTAGAAGAGATGTTCATGTTGTTTGTTTGTTACACGTGAAAGAAAGACAAGTGAACTTTTGTTCAGGGATTCTTGTAAATTGACAAGAGGGAAGAGTGATCAATAATTTATATTGTATTTTTTATTTTTTTATTTATTGGACAAACCCAATAAAATCAAGACAGTTAAGTGGAAAATATGACGCTTTGACTAGTTGTTTTACATTATTTTTTTAAAAATGGGTTTGTAGTTTACCAATATTTTGCTTCCTGGCTTCAAAATCAAATTATTCAGACAGTGATGAACGTGTAGTGAAGAATATTGCTGCTTTGCTTTTTTAAAATTTGCATATTTGTTTACAGCAAAACTGAATAACCAATGCAATTTTAATACAACTATGTTGGTTAAGTTGAAACTTGAAATGAACTGTTAAATGATGCAATATTAACGAACAAAATTTGTATCTTTCATTAAATTATAATTTCAAGTTTATGCTGATAAACAAATTTACCTGCCGGTGAGAATTTATAGTACTTTTAAAATGCCATCACGAAAACACTTGAGCATTTATTATTAAACTCAAGAAAACCTATTTTTCATTTTTGAAAAATCACAATGAAACAAAAATGGGTAATTCTAAATGAAACATTTATTTACACTTACATAATTTAAAAAAATATCGAAAAATTAACAAAAATAGTAGAAATAAGCAACTGGATTATCTGTATTAAAAAGAATCGAACGCTCGGTACTGAAATTAGAAATTAATTAATTTATTAAGTAAAGTTATTACTGTTGGCTTATCTGTCTAATTTCTTTTGCTCCCTCAAGAACGACAAAATTTCGAATTGGGTAATGAAATAAATCAAATTTAATTTTATGTAAATTATCTTTGGATGTTTGGGAATTTAAAAATTAAACATAAATTAGGATTACAAAATTATTTTACAATTTTTAGCTGCCAATATAAGTTATTGCAGTACCGAGAGGTAAAGAGTCTTCTGTGAACAATACTGATACAAATATCCAGTGCATTGTAGCAAATGATAAATAATTCAAAATTAAACAAATTTTCTATTTAGAGGAGTATACATGATACTGTATTTATTTGCACACAAGCAGATGTGGTCGCAAGAAACAATAGAAGTAGACAAAATATTAAACAGAACTTGAAGCCACAACCTGAAATTTCAAAATATTCCCACATTGCACTTTTAACTTTTCAATGGGAATTAATCATTGATTGTCTCATATTGAAAACAGATTCAGCAGTGAACACAAAAGAAAACAAAAACCAGACACAAACTGCAAATACTTAATTCCAAACTGGAAAAAACAAAACTCGGGATGGATTAGATGAACTTGATATGATTATTTTTCATCATTATTAACAAGAATTCTTGTCGTTAATAATTATTCAAATCTTTTATCTTTTTTTTTTGTTTTTGTAAGAGAAGAAATTGATACACAAACATGATATGCTATTAATGAGCCTATATATTCACATTGTTTTTCATCATTCACTCTGGTAAACTCGCATTCAATCAGGAAACCACAAATGTGTCTCACAATATAATAATAAATAAATGAAACAACATCTACTAAACAAAAACCTCAGTAAGTAAATCTTTAAACATTAATCTCTGAACATTATTTTTAGCAATACGAATTTACTATATGTATTTTGAAGTGAGTCTTTTTCAGATTTAGAGAAATATTTCTTTTATCCGAAGGAAAAAAAATGTCACTTTATTTTTTTTTCTTTTTTCTTTCTTTTTTTTCCTTTTCTTTTTTTTTTATTTCCGCGGGTCATGTTTGTATTGCCCAAGGTGTACATCAGGCAATCAGTTCTCGTCTTCTACGACCATCAAAAGCCAAAAAACACTGGTTGACAATTGAACGTGTTCTATTGGGGACTGCTGTTCCATCTAGGGAGGGTATGACACGAATTCCTCCCCCCGCAAATAAGAATTATGGCTCTTCCATCACTTTCTCCAGCTTCCAGTCTTCAGAAATTTGTCCTTGGAGATCATTTCATCACTTGTACCATTGGCGTTAAGGTTCGAGGCGAGGTCAGTAAGGAAATTGGTGTTCTTTTCTTACACGTCGTATAAAGGAAAAAAAAAAGAAAAAAATAATTTTTTTTTCTTTCTTCACATTTTTGTTACATTCCAATGGTGGAGAATGGTTCATTGCACAGTTGCACGATTGAAGTGATTTTCATCCAAGTTTCAGTCGCGGGAGAAAGAGAAAGGATGGATTTCGGCCTAGTGCGGTCAAAATGTTTGTGCGGTCATCGGTGGAATGATGAGAGGAAGACACTGCACCCATAACGCCAGCAGCAGGATGATTGAGCTTGGTTTGGATGACGCATCTGCAATGTAATAATGAAAGCAGTAATTAATGAGTTGGATTTGTTGCAAGAACGTCACATGACATTTTACATGTGTAAACACGACTGTTATTGAGCGAGCATATGTGCTACGTTTGTTTACAGAGGTCATAGTTTACTGCTAGTATGCAATGCATAATTGCAATAAATTAGTTTTGTATTATAAATAGACTTTGGAGAAATTAAAATCCAAGTTAAACTTCGTTACAACGAACTTGTCGGGAAATGAAATATAATTCGTTATAGTGGGAGGGGGGGATTCGTTATTTTGAAATGTTGTTATACCGAATTAAAACATTTATGCCGATACAGTACATGATATGGTGGCATCATTGTTGATAATACTCAAGGAACAAATATTATTACATGGAGATATTGAGAAATGGATGCTTTAAAACTCCGAAGGCATCATTTTCGTCAGAAATATTTGCACTTTTATGCGGAAATGTTTGTTATATCTGGGGAAATGCGCATTTTCGATTAAAAATCTTGTCCGCAATAGTGAAAATATCTAATAACGAAATTTTTAAGATGGCGGGGTGTAAGGCGACCAACCAAACCAAAAACAAAATTCGTTATAACACATTTCGTTATAGCGAGGTTTTATCTGTAAAGGGAAAGAATTAATTGAATTATTAAAAGTTTTCAATGCATTAAAGAGCTTTGATAGTATGTGAGACTTGTTTACGTCACACGTGCACGATAAGTCTTATTTATAGTTATTTACACATGAATTTACAATGGCAGAAATAAGCGGGTATTGGAATCTGGCGACTGCTATTGCAACTCGAATGGGAAACAAATTGAGTCCAGCAGTACTCATGATTACAAAACAGCGGGTTGCTTTCTTGCAATTTCTTTCCTTTTCAATTGTAGTGTAAGAAAAGTTGGGATGTATGTAAATGAGCTTGATCAAAAGCCATCCAAATTTAATAGTCCAGTTTGAATGTGACCGTAGCGTCCCTCTTTATTTCCTTTGTCCGGCATTTTGCATATAAAGAGAACCCTGATGCCCTCCCACGAATTTGCGTTCGACCGTTAGAAGAGCAAGTCAACTGCCTCACCAAATCCAACATTCATGAATCAGACGATGGAGGTCTTGGTCTTGTCTGAGCTTGGGGAATAGTGCGAGTTGGGGCTTTGCGGGCGAGACTTTCCTAATACGCATTGGGATTCTGGGCCCTTCTTGGTTGCTCGTACAATTTTCTTTGCACGTCCACCCACCCACCCTCTGCATTGGCAGAGATGAATCGAATCTGTTTACTCTTTTCTGGTGATAATTCCGAATGGAATTGAAACAGTTTACCTCATTATTCGCTCACTTGCTTCTCCTTTTTTTTTGCTCTTAGCTGTGGAATTGTGACCGGGATTCAATTTTTTTATTTGTTTAGTGATATCGTGTTTGAGCGATGTGCACTGACCCCTGGTGTTGAAATTTTGTATTAAATTAGATTTTGTAATTATGTTTTAAAATGGCTAGAAAGGTATTGCGCATGATCAAAGTTTTTTTTTTAATGACTATATGTCAATAATGAATTCAATTTAGTCTTATTTTAAAATTCCAATAACTAAAGTGGTGGATATGAATATTTAAAATGCCAATATTGATACAGTTCACTTCAAACAAGGCTATCAATGACAATAGGAGTATTGCAAAGCAAAATGATTTTAATGGGGCAAGTTTTAAAGTGCATTTTTCTGTTCGAAATGAGTCTAATCACTAGAAGATATTACTAAAAGATTATTATTTTGTGGGTTTGTCAAATCGAAAATCTCATTTGTAGACATTATTTGTGTCTTTCTGCATTTGACGTTGATTGGGTTTACAAATAGCTGCATGACAGAAGGATTTTGATTGCCTAAACTCTAAAGAGTAAATAATGAAATATGAACATGAAGCCATGCAGGAAAAAAAGATACAAAAGTCACTGAAACGTCATTTTTTAGAAAAGATTTTTTTTTTTTGAAATTCAATTTTTAAGCCTTATTATCTTTTATCAAAAGAACGATGATAATGCAAAAAACTTAGGTATTTTAAAGTAAAGGGGAAAAATAATTAAAAAAAACAAACAAATATTTGAAATTTAAATAATCAAGACATTTTTATACAACTGTTGAAAGAATCATGCAATTTACAATTTTCAACTTTAAATTTTAGCATATTTATTTATAAAACACTAAATAAATAGAAAAACTAATAAATTTATATTTTAGCATTTCCTATGTTGTATCTATTGTATTTATTTAGCAATGCAATACAATTCTAAAGATGGATCGAGAGCATGAATACATAATCAATTATATGCAAATTTGTTCGGCATCTTTTTGAGTGGTGCCAGTGACCGCTTCACTGCCTTGATAAATATAGAATAAATTTCAAAATATATCATTTAATAATTTAAAACGTATCAAATTGCTTTTAAAAAATATTTTGGGAAAATGTTATTTCTTTCTTTTCAACATTAGAAAATGGCAGAGGTTGAATGACGAACGAAATAGATTTGAAAAATTCCTTTTGCCCTTTCATATTCAATGCACAGTGTATCTGCCAATTGGTGATAGCAGAGCTACAGGAGCAAATGCCAGACATTCGCTGTATACGATTGCTCAAGGATTGGAAGGATAGTTCCGCTCAGTGACATCAATAATACACGCATTCCTCACATATCGACCGACCGTTCGCAACCAACTCTTAATACTTTTCCGGGGCCTGAATTTTAAGGTCGGCAGAAGGTCGATCGCAACACTCGTGACCCTTTTCTAAGGCAAATTTTCATGTTTCCACACCAATTAACAATGTCAATGTGGTTGGTGTGCAGGAATATTTGAAAATTTAAGGGCTCAAGGTGTTGCCCCTTGCGCTTGTTATTCCAGAAAATGAGATTGACCCTTGCAACAGATGGTTGACCAAAGGCTTGAGAAGGCAGATGGCCAGTGTTAGGTATAAAAGAAAGGGTGAAAGAGTTTCAACTTTGCAATTGCACATTAGCTGCAAACTATGACATGCTTTGAACTTGAATTTCCCTCATTTTGATTAAATTTATTTATTCCTTTTCTTTATTTCTTTTACGTTGCAATGAATTCTATTGAAATGCAGTTGTTGCCAAATTGACAATGCATGAATGCAAGGTTTAATGAAATGGTTTCTATGCTTAAATGTTATTGGTGTTTAAAGAGTATCTTTTGATTGGTAATTTTTTTTATTGAAGAAGTTTTGTGAATATTTAAAATTCTGGTGTTTGATTTAATTTTGCAGATTTTTTTTACTGCAAGAAAAAAAAATGATGGTTAATGTTTAATTTGATTTCGCTCCCCTTAAAGTTGATTTTTAAATATTTGCACTGCAACTTCAACATCTGGTCGCGTGTAAAGGAACTTTTACAATCTGATAACCGGGGTGCTGAAAGGAAGAAGGATGTAGGCGATTTGCAGATACGGGTCGCGCAACAATTTGTACCTACATTCGAATCTTAACACTTTTTCATTTGTCAATTTCCACACTGATCAAACTCTGCAACCACGAACCTGCGTCATTCTGGTGTTAAACAAGTTACTTACAGTTTCAGGGCAATTAGATTTGATTGTCGTGATTCAGCAATTTTTACTCGGACATTCGCAGCTTAAATCGCTACAAATTGGCGCTACAATAATTTTTTTTATCGGAAAAGCGAATAAACCACTCAACAAGAACTAAGTGAACATATTTTTCTAACTTTTTACTGGTGCTCGATCTCAACATTGACGATCAAGCGAATGCTTTTATCTCACCGTTGACATATATTATTTACAATTCAACTTCTCGTGGGAAAAGCGAGCACCATTTAAACTCCACTCGCATTCAAGTTTCCACGAACAGAGAAAAAGAAGAAGAAAAGTAAAACAAGAAAAGATACTTTTTCTGTTTTTTAGTTTCAAAAATGTTGAAAAGTTGTACCAAGCAGGTTTGAAAATGAAGCTTCTCTTTAATTAAATGGTTTAAAAGGGCACTCGAGTTTCCACTCTGGTTCTTTGCCATTGTGTAGGGCTGTGGCTCTGTAAACAACTTTGTTTTTAAGTTTTTACAACTGCTGAACACGTGTGCTGATGATAATTTCACCCCCTCTTAAAGTCCAACAGACCGTGGTTGCGGCTCATTTAGAAAAGCAACTCATAGAAGACACTATGGCCATTGATGTCCCTCTAGTGAGCATTCCCCTGTAACTATAATATAGCAAAACACTTCACGCTTTGGTGCAGAGTATGTGTATGTGTTGCAGCCAGCTCTCATTCTATGCAATCAAGTTTTATGTGGTGGCAAGCAATGTCTTGTTATTCTACGTACGAGCGGCGCTCCCTTTTTTCTTCCCCACCATAATGCAAGTGCTTCATTCAAACTGGCCAACAGAAAGAGTTGGAAAGTAAGTGAGGGTTGAGATAGAGAGTCGTTAGCTTCAAGTGACACGCCCTGGCAATCAAGATGGTGATGGAATAAGTTAAAGGCAATGATGTCACGTTTGTTGGCACAAATGGCAAATGAGATTTTCGCTTTTATTTATTTCCACAATTCGATTAAATTTGATGGATAATTGAAATTTTTTTTTTTTTTAAATGTTTTTTTAAGTTTCACTGTCATACGTTAACTATATTTAGAGTAACTATTGACGGTTGACGTCATTTCTGATTTGGATGTAACGTTTAAACTTTAAACACATAATTAAATTCATTTTTTTAAGGGCAGACTGCACCAATAACACTGATTAAACTTCAGTTAACTTTAACTTTCATTGGTGCAACTGGTCCTTAAGTCTCTAACTAAACCGGAAGTGCCATCAGACAGCTCTTCAAATTTGAGTAATGTTTATTTACACCTGACCAAGCCAATTGTCACAAAATAAAGATGAAGCAACACATATTAATGGTGGTTATAAAATACAAGTTGTTGAATAATTCAAACAAATTATTAAATTAACATGGGAAATAAATTTCAAGTTGCAAATCTCTTTCTCTAACCTTGAAAAGTGCTGATTAACTATTAACGGTGTTTTCTTCGTCTCAACCCAATGAACAGTTAGTGTTAATTGGATTCAAGTTACAGTAGTGACTACTGCTTGTTGATGAGAGTTAAATTCAATTACATCGTGTGTTGTTAATTGATAACATAACTAAGTTTGTTGTGGTCTGCGAACCATCACTGCGAGGCAGTATAATGTAATGTGGCCACAATGCTCTTTTCTTGTGTAATTGGTGTTTGGCCTCAAGACCTTCATAACCCCGGTAACTAGAAACCGCCTTCGGCATACAAACTGGTATCGTTTAAAATAATTTCGAAGACGTTTACAGTCACGTGTCTAATTTTTTACCTGCATTTGAATCAGCTGGTCCTCTCTGAGCACGTGAATCTTGAAGACTTCCTCTGGTCCCTCCTCGTAATCCGAATTTCCTCCCTAATTATAGGTAAACAGAATAATATAATAAATTAAATTTTCTCTAATAACTCCTTATTACCTTGATATGGCTGCTCCATTCCTGGTCCGTTATTACGCAAAGAGTCCATGTTTTTATGTACAGAGTAGGAATCGTTAGTTATTACATGACCTGGTAAATAAGATATTCAATTATTTTAACTTTTATTATTATTATTTTTTTTTTTTTAAGAAAAACATTTTGAAGTTTTTATTACTTGTAACTATATTTTTCTTACTGTGGTGAAAACGAAAGCAAATGTTTTTACAACACACAATATTATTTTCAGGGGGAAATTCTCTGTCCTTAAAGTATAGCAAAACAGGGAGGAATTATTGCGAGCACTGTATTGTGAGTTTGTGCTTTATGGTCATGTAAATGCAGTTGCTTTGTTTTTTATATATTTTTTTATTACGACGTCATGTTTTAGTGCGGGGAGAAATTATTTTATGAATCAATTCTTTTGTGTATGTGGCATTCCTTAACGGTTGAACTGCAAAATTGTTGTACATCAGTTTCGTGGCTTCAAGGCCAATGTTTGTAATTAAATTTTTCTTCATTTTGCTTTTTATAGAAATTCGAGTAAAATTTTTATTCCCCCGCTGCGATTTCGCCATCTGCGACCACGTTCGCCACTTTTTAATTTCTTTTCTCATTTTATTGATTTATATCACTGTTTATCACAGAAATTTATATCTAACCTTGTAAATATATTTACATAAATAGAAACCAAACATTTACATCATACATACCTTCTATCCTGTCTTCAAACTCGAGCTGAATACCTGAAGGTGGTAAATCAAGTTCTATATACGAGAGAGAGAGAGAAAGAAAAAAGGAAAAAGATAAACACTTGTGATTTATCGCTTAGGTTATATTACACTAAATTCATCTTTTGTTTATGCGGACATAAAATGTGCTGAGCAAGTGCATGAAAATGTTATTGGATGAAAAGACGTGGAAACATTGTGTCGTATGCAAATTTTCGATTGACATAGCAAACAGATGAAGCAACGCTCTTCTGGAGCGTGTGTAAATATTATTTGAAGAGAAAAGAGTAATTCCATAAATCCATAGTTTCTCGTTTTCGGCCGGTTGTGTGTGCAGCCAAGTGTGGGTGTGAATCAAGTTGGAAATTCATAGTGGGCAATGTCAGGGAAGAAATACAAGCTCCGAATAGGAGAAAGTAATGAAAAAATATTGTATAAAAACGTCCTTCGCGCATGAAATGTGACGCATGTCAGGCAATTTTAACTTGGGCCAAAAATATCATGTACAAGGGAAGCAAAGGAAATATTGAAATGAAATTTTTATATCGTTTAAAGATAAGGAAAAATTTCTACAAAGACTGTTTGTTTACATTTTTTTTTAAATGAAATGTTGCAATTTAGTTTCTTGGGCATTTTGTAAAGGATTAAATGGATGTGTTTAGTTCCAGTTTCAACGTTTATTGTTATCTTTTTCACCAGTTTTTTTTTTTAACTGTAAGGTAAAATTGATTGCTTGTTTAATAAGATTTGTGCGCTTGCAGATTCTAGATGCACCTAACTTTAAGGCAATTTACTAGAAGAACAAATGGAATTACAGCAGGTGACCACTTGAAATTGAACAAATCAGGGCCGAATCGATAGGTGTTGTTATATTGACAAAAAAATTGTTTCTTCTTGGCCATCCATTTTGTCTGACCTGTTCTAACTAACCCCAGTTCAGCCTGTTGATTAGACGTTCACAGATAAGAATTAAAGCTGAAATTGGTTATATTTAAGAAAAAAGATCTCGTGGCTAAGAAATTCAATTTTTTAGTAATTTAGTATAAAGGTTTTAGTAGATGCGATGTTGATTTGATTAATTTTAAATTTTGTCACCATATAGCGCTACTTTTGCATTAGAAACGTTTTTTGAAATTGAAGGAAAAGAAAATAAGTTAGTGGACATTTGAAATTCTGTTTGCACTCGCAGATGCACTTTTGTGCATTGCAGGGCAGCATAACCTAATTTTTACGCAGGGATCGCAAGGGGCATGAATTTTAACACTGAAAACCCGAGAAGTATACAATATAAATAAGAAACAAAGTAACGAGAATTCTAGAAGAAAACAAGAAATTCCTTACCTCTGAGTCTAATAATTCCTTCAGCGTCTCCCAAAGAATTTTTTGACACGCACTTGTAAACACCAAAGTCTTTAGTTTCGAGGTCGCGAATTGTGAGCTTGAGAAAGACTTTATATGAGGTTTCGATCTCAGTCACATTATATTTAGGGCTGCTAATGAGCACTTCGCCTTTGTCACGAGTCCAATAGTTCACTGATTTAGGTGACGCTTCGACGTAGCACTCTAATGTCACTTCCTTGCCGTAAGGCGCACCCACCAGCTGATTTGGGACTTTGACGACAGGTTCGACTGCACATGAAAATGTAAGAAAGCAACGTTAAAAATTGACTCGATATAAAAGAATGGAAAAAGCCACAAGCTTTTCTCTTTAAAAAATTATTTTTTTTTGACAGAGGGAAACGAGTGTGGGTTTTAAATTTTTATTTTATCTTGGAAAAAAAATTGAGTTTTGTCTTTTGTAATGTGGATTCAGAAATCGTTATGTGGTGTTTTATAAGTCGGGTAGAGAAATGCTGACAGCACATTTGTTTACATCAGGTAGAAAAAGATTCTGCATTAGACACCAATCTATTTTCTTTAGGGTTTTTTTTTTACTTTATACAAACAGATCAATATAAACTGCTTTATTTTTCTATGTGTTTAATAATAGTGGCATTCAATATCTTGGTTTTTGAAGATTTTGTGGTTTTAAGAAAATCGTTTTTGTTCACATTGTGCAATAAAAACGATTTTCATAAACCACATACAATACATTATAGTAGCAATTGGCATTCGATATCTTGGTTTTTTAAGATTTTGTAGTTTTTGGAAATCGTTTTTTTTCACATATCTGTACCAAAAACTGTTTTTAAAAAGGCCGTTGCTATTTGACCCGCCTGTTTTTCTCGACATTAGCAGGTTCGATGACATCGACTACAATAAAACGTGTGTTACTTGCTACACGTTTACGAACATCAACAATGACATCTTTTAATTCGCGGTATTCGTTATCGGGAAGCAACGAAGCTATGTCGGCCAGTTGTTTAAGTTCGGTCATCATGTCAGTGAATTTCTCGCACTTGGTCAGGTGTCGAACCTTTTTAACCATACTACAGAACCTGGAAGCGAAAATGGTTCACTTAACCAATTTTCTTTTGTAGAACGCTCAGGAATTAAACGTTCGACAAATAAAGGTTCCTGTAAATATTCTCTAACTGCAAAGATGTGTTTTTGCATGGAAGATGGCGCATTTTATGAAAACTACATTCGCAGCTTATATAGTGTTTGTTAGTGACGTTAATTTTACGTTATACATTTCAACAAATAGTAACACGATAAATTCGAGAACTATAGGCGGTACAAATAGCTCAGGTCCTATTTGTACCGCCGGGCGGTTCAAATAGCTATTCCGTTTTAAAAAACCACAAAAACTTCAAAAATTAAGATATTGAATACCTTTATTGTGTATCAAAAACTGTTTTTTTTTAAACATCAAAAACTTCAACAACCACGATATTGAATGCCACTAGTGAATTATTATTTTAAACGATAGTGACATTCAATATCTTTGTTTTTATAGTTTTTTGAAAACTAGAATAGCTGTTCTTTATATTTGTGTATCAAAAACGATATTCAAAACAATAACTTTAAAAACCAAATATTGAATGCCACTGATGTTATTTCATTCGAAATATGCTCTATTAGTGTCGCTAGACTTTATTACGAAACAGTTTTTTGTTTTTAAATAATTTAAATATTTTTTTATCTTTTAATGCACAAAATCAATTTAAAAAAAAAAATATTTATGACTTTGTTCCCGGGTTATAGCCGGGTTCTAGGGGTCTGGACGTAAAATAAATGCAAACTCACAGTTTACTTGGAGTCGCACTCTTTTGCTGACTGCTGGAGGGACTCCGTTAGACGCGATGCATAAATATGCCCCCATATGTCGTCTGTGAACACGACTGATGTTGAGGCTGTCGCTTTCTATAGATGGAACTGCAAAAGAAATATTCAAATTTTCTATTATTAAAGGCAAGGATATGCAGCTGACTTTATTGTGCCGTGCCTTGTATTTGTTGTACCCTGCGAATATCCGTCTACTTTAAAATAATTTCTTTTACGACTCTTTTATCCAACAATGGACTCATTTTGTCAGACATTTTTCTTGTTTTATTACGGCAATAAATTGGGGAAAAGTAGGAAAAGACTGTTAAGCAGATTTTCCATATAATTCAGTAATAGAAAATGTAACCCTTAGATATATGTGACAACAAGGGCGAAAGATATGAGGTATTTCAGGATTTACTAGGTTGTTTATCACTTTTTTAAAATTTAAAGGGGCAAGTAGTTAGTTTCCGTTCAGTAATCGTCAAATTGGAGCAGTTTGAAGAGCAAAGTGAAAATGGAGAAAATTCGATTACAACACATTTTCCTTTTACTGCCACGTTCCACTGCTGGACCGTACGGCCAAATAGTGATTGATTTCCGTCCGGTTGAAAGGGAAGGATATGGGTTGGTTTCATGGCAACGAGATTTTCTGAGGTTACACGTGCGAGCTATTTGCGCACGTTATTATTGTACCCAGAATGAAGTCGTAAGACCTACATAAAAAGGTGTCAAAAATAATAATAATATCTGACACCAATCGCTCATTGTACACTAAAAACTAAAACTCGTTGTTGTTGTTGGATGAAGCAAATGTGCAACACGTGCAACGTGCTAATGGTGAATTGTTAGTGCAATTATTATATTAGCAGACAACGAGAGTATTTTGTTAGGCAATAGCTTTGAATTAATCCGAGCAAGGCAAGAAGCTTGTGTTTAATATCAGCGGATTCAATTTGCAGAACGACGAGACTCGTTAGTTGCTGCCGTCATTTTGTATTTTAATTATTTATCAGTAAAAACAAACCGTAAATATTAAATCGTGAATTTGAATGTGGTTGTGGTGTGAAAGTGTTTCTTTAATCATTTTGTGGAATTTTTTATTTTTTATGTTTTTTTTTTTTTTTTTTTTTTTTTTTTGTTTTTCTTTTCGTTCTTGTTAAAGTTGCCAGTTAGGATTTTTTCCGCTGTCAAAGGAAATTGATGTTTAGGGTATACAAGTTGAGTTGCTTTTAGTCATTATCTATAAAAAGCAGGAGGAGAAAGCGGTGCCATAAGAAATTCATGTCTGCAAAAGCATATGAGCTGAAAAAGTCTTGGCATCTTTAGAAATATAAAGAAATAATGCTTTTCAGTGTGGTTTTAGAAAGATTTTAGTTTCTGTATCGACTTTATGAAACATGTTTGAGTTTACAACTTTGTATCTTTTGCTTGAGATTGGGTCAAAGAAAAATTTGTCTAATCTATTCACATCTAACAAGGAACTATTTAGTACACGTGGCACGTAACACTCGTGCATGTACACAATTAGAAATTAGGAAAATGTGTGTGTGTGCGTACAGAGTTTAATCTTTAATTTTCAATTAACGGTCAAATTTAAAGTTTTCTTTCTTTTTATGCCGGTTAAATTTAAATTGACTTTTACGAGAAAAACTTGTGTTTAATACCTTTATATTGCTGCAGTCAGTTATTAAAGACGTTAATATTTTATGCTTAATAGGGTTTAAAAGAATGTTAATCACACAACGGTTGCCGTCTTCATTTTTTTTACATTTATGTTTTAATCTATGGGTAATTTTTTTTAAGCTTAATGCTTATAATGATGGTTGCATAGGTAAAGTTCAAAGATTTGTATTGTATCATTTGGGAAGTCAAACACAGTTAATTGCATGTTTAATTCAGAATGAAAGCAAATTAAGCGTTAGAGTACCCAGTAGTCTAGACCATAAGGATAGTTTTGTTTAATTTGAAAGTTGTCTGAAACTTCCTTCACGCGTTTTAGCATTTAAAGTTGATTTTAATGGAATAGTGGAACTAAAGATACGACTGATGAATTTTCACAGGATGGGATGAAGCAGGAAACGCGTGAAATGCACTTTTAAAAATTTACAGCATCGTAAAAAATTCATTACGGAATGAAATTTTTTAATTTAAACTTGGTAATTTGAATATGGGCTTTTTTAGATGAAAGGAAACATTATTTTTAAGCAACCAATGGGAACAACTAATCACTAACAACGGCCAGAATCGATTAATCAAATTTTCATTGAGAGTAAAACACGTCACGTGACGTGTAATGAATGTAAACACGCATTTTGTGACTCTTAATTCATCCTCTCCCATCTGAGACGTTTAAATGGTGTTTGCTTGTCAAGAAGGCAATCAGGTGTCAGTTTACATTAGGCAGAGGCAGAGCACTATTTTTAAATATATGGCTTAACCTCGTTGAGATGTTAACGCGGCTCAGATTGTCAGGTGCGTTTCCATCAGTGCCCATCAAAAGCCTTGCGAGGGAAAGACAGTGGCCTTGCCGTTTGAGAGAATCTTCCGCTTAGCAGCACCATGAAATTAAGTTCACCTCGGAGGCCTTTTCCGATCAAATCCACTAGTTTCCATCCTCTCCGTTAACTCGGTGCTCGGAACAAAGCGTCCGTAGGGAAATGATGAAGGCAAGAGTTGGCTTGTTAACTGGTGCAAATAGAGTTGAAAATGAATGGCAAACATCGCCGCGAGATCCACCACCAACCAGATCAACAAAGCAATGCAATCAACTAAGACTATCGACTTTTGCCAGATGATAATTGGAAATGGGGAGCCGAGCACGTTATAAACGCGCGAGATAAATGTATAAAGTTTACGCGTCTAATGGAAATGTCAAGAAGTTAACCAATTTCAATGTTTGTTACTTTGTGGTTCGAGGCAACGCTGTTTATCCGCATTCCACACTAGCACCACGATGCCCACTTATTGGCTTTGATTGTTTCCATTTAGCCTAAACGCCTCCAGCTTCATCTTTTTCTATCTACTGTTTCCATTCCGAGCTGAGCAATCGGCATCAGCGTTTTAATCGCAAATTGCCCTTTACCTGCACTTGCGCAGTGTGCGCGACGAAAATTAAATTTCCGAATAATTTATGCCGTAATTGCGACCTTAGATAGCACTGCATTTGATCTTCAGTGCGCATTGAACGAATTCGAACGTGTACTTAGCTCATCATGCGTGAAATTGTATTACCACCTGTAAATTCTCATCTTAACTAGACGTTTGAAAGGAAAGGGGCAAATTAGATTGCTCTGGGAAATAATGTGCAGCAGTGTACAATTGATTTTGTTATCTACAATCTTCGAAATTGAACTTAAGGCCAAATAAGATATTTGCTCGATCGAAACGACTACGAGAGATCACAGTTTTACCATTTTTTTGCTTTGGCTTATCATTTTCTAACGCGGGATTACGTACGAGCCTAATTTATAGAATTTAATATCCTGGCTGTGACTTGCAAGTCGAGAGAAACTGCTTAATGCTTGCCATTCTTGGTGATTCTGTGGGAATTGAGAAGGGTGTATGACTAGATGTACAGAAAACGTTGGAGGTTTTAGTTAAGCTGAAGTTGGACTTTGCTGCCTCAACGCGATTACTGTTTAAGACGAACACCAAACTCTAGATATTGAACTGGAGGCAACATTAAAGGCGAGGTAGACGCCTAGACCTGATTCTAAATCTGATTATCGATTATTGGCAACCGGTGCTCAGATCACGACACGTGTTTTGCAGTGTCGTAAAGTTTTAATCAATTCTTGTTTATTTTTAGTGTGTTTTTTTCACGCGAATGCACATACGACACAAAAACCACATTTTATATAAGAGGTTTGTGTGTGCAATGTTGCTTTATGCATTATTAAGAGCGAGATGGCGTTTTAAAGTGTTTTACAATATAAAAAGTTTATTATTACAGATATTTGCTTTTATGTAACCAAAATGTTGGTGTTTTCAAATTGACAGCATTTTATTTTCCATCTGCTCCAATAAACTCCTTCAACTGAAAATTGACTTGACAGTTTTAGTAGAGACGTAGATGCAGTGTCTCGAGAGTGTTGCTGCGAGCCACTTGCATATAAATAAAACATTTTTTTCATTTTTTTTTTTTTTTTTTTGAAAGTTGAATTGTAAAAATTAGAAATTTTAAAAATCGGTTATTGCCTATCGGATGACGTGAAAAGGAAGTAAGCGTGCGTTTTACATTCTTATTTCGCGTTTAAGTTGGGGGGAAAAAAAAGAGTTTTACTATTTCTGACTGATTTCACTCGGTTGCACTTTTGCCATTTTCTTAGCGCATTGGATACTCTTTTTGCCGTGAAGTGTGACAAGGCAAATGTGGAATTTGAGCAGAAATCTTTGTGAGAATTCATGGAAGGAGAAAATTCTCACCAATGTTTTCCTTCCTTCCTCCTTTTTCTGGTAAAAAGTTGGTGTTATGGTAATTTCGCAAGTTTAGCTCACCTCAATTGTGCAAGTTTGCTGCATGACTAGGACTCGTCATCAAAGTTGATCATGCGAGCCAAACAGATTTAGACCCAGAAAAGCCAGTTGGCAGACGCAGGCGTTTGCACAAGTTGAGATTGAATAGGGGAGCAGCAAATCCACCTTTCCTTGATACGGAGGAAATGACTTGGACCTGTCACAAACTGAAACCGACTGACTGTAATTTGAATGTGCTCGATCTAACCTTTTTTTTAACCCTGGGAGACGATCAATTTCAGGGTTGAATCGTGATTAAAAAATAGCTTTTCGACAATCTTTCGTCTAAATGAAACCTGAAAAATCGACTCTTTTTATTGCTCTCCAAAGATACCTTATCGCAAAATGAGTTACAAAAATGGTGTGCGAGTGTAAAACAAATATGTGTTTTTAATGTTGATTTAAAATTTTAAAGTTTCACTTGATGATTTTAAATTATAATTTCAAAGCTAAAAGTTTGCTGAAGACACTAGAAAAACACGTTGGAATAATATTATGGTTCGTGTTTACTTCGATGGTTACTGGATGCTGGAGGAATTTAGGATTAAGATTAAGTCTAGAAAATGTTTTTTCTATTCAAAATGAGAATAATTTGAATCGGAATTACTTCTTTAAATATTTCCTTGCACATAACAGCTTGTCTTTAATCCCTTCAACCAGATAATACATGCTGCGTTCTCCCTATGGTGCAGGAGTAATTGGAAAATAATTTCTACTACTGACGCATCAGACCGCAATTTTTTTTTTTTTTTAGAGGAAACACTTATCTTTCCCTAAACCGCGATAATTATTTTTTGTTAAAAAAAATTAATTGAAATAAAATGGGGTATAAGATATTGGGAAAGTAGAAACTAATGTTTTGATAAGAGGTATTGTAATTGACGTTTAATGTTGAGAAGTAAGGAATGAGAAAGTGTAATGTTTGGTTTAAGTCAATGAGTATTACATATTTTGGAAATTCTCGTTGAGAAGGCAAAAAAAAGTTTTCTTTGAACATTGCAAATTTTAAATTTTTTGGCAAAAAAAAAAAAAAAATATTTAAAAATTATTTACAAAATCCAACAAAATTGTATTAAACTGTAAATGTTTACCAATTTTTTTTGCAAATCTTTAGAAAAACTTTCACAAATCTTTACAAATCTGTGCAGTTATTTGAAAATTAGAAAGGTTTTTACAAATCTCGTCGATGGCATTTAATTGCTCTTCCGCCTAGTGTTAAATTTTGGTACTCACAAACAAAAGTAACGATTTTTGTTATTTGTCATTTTTTTATAATTCAAACTTTCATCATTCAACAAACAATTACAGACACTAAAACATGTGGAATTTCTTGTGTCCACTATGGACAAGCCAATGACCAATGTCACCAAATCCCCAAATAATCTTAATTTTCCGCTGCTGTTGTCTCAATCAAAAAAGATAATTTTTTCACACACCATCGCTCCATCACTTAACTCAGAAAAATATTGTGTTTTCAGGCACTCAATGTGATTAATGAAGCTGTTCAAATTGAATTATTAAGCCTTGATTGATGAATTAGTTCGATGACGCAACTAATAGATTGGTTCACCCAAACGTGATGAATTTGGTCGAGGTTATGGATGAAGACTTGATGCCAAGTCAAAAGTTTGATGGAGAATCTCTTTGGCAAGTGCTAGATCCCCATCTTGCAAGTGGAGTTAATCGCACACTCGGCCCACGCCACAGGAGGTTTGAATGATGTATGGACCGAATGGTGTATTATTTGAGTGGTAATTTGTTGGCTAGAGTGGATTCACGGTCTCTTGTAGCCGTAATTAATTAGTTCTATTTGTCAGGGGAGAGGAAGAGCGTACTTAATGAGAGCAGTGTTGTTCTAAGTATTCATTGCATGTTATTACGGGGGATTAGTTAGATTAATTAGATTTCTGAAAACTTTTTTTTTTCTCACTCTCCAAGTTTTGAATTTGAAATTTATTATTATTACAGTATTGCGACTCGTTTTTTTCTATACAGAATTAGGTATTAAGTGAGTTGATGATTCTGAAATATTGCTACATTGGTTTCGACAGTTTATTAATCAATTTGTGAATCGAGCGTGCATGAGTGAGCAATTTTGTGATTAAATTTGGAATGAAAAAAATGTGAGATAGATAGATGTGTGTCACTGTAGGTTATTTTTTTCCCCTTCGAACACAAACTTTTTTTTTAAACTACAGTTGAGAATTTTTTTTAATGGTTTTTTTTTAGTTAGGTTGGTATTTTTCTTGTATTTAATCAAACGGGATTTGTTTTCACTTTAAGAAAGCTGCAATAGGAAAACAGTCGCTCGAGTCTCAAAATATTAAATTTAATCAAGTCGTAAATTATGAAGTGTAATAATATTATTAGAACGTTGAAAGTCAATATTATCTTGAAAATGTAAACATATAATTTGAAGGAAAGGGAAAGCTTACCTTTGATTTTATCCCTAGGCCCTTGTTTGAGAGTGATTGGATCTCCATCTTCTCGTCGCCATGTAATGTTGGGTTTAGGATAACCAGTGGCCCTGCAGTCGAGTGATACGCTGTGGCCTTCAGTCACCGCCACATCCGAACTGGTCTCATCCCACAGAATGTCAGGAGGCACTGACAACATAACGAAGGAAAGTAATTACACAAATCTGATAGTGGGTGCGTGAAGAGCGCCAGAAATGGGCCGAATTAGCAACTGCGAAATAAAGTAGACTTGCGGTTCGCTGCTGGAGAAAAATTAGGGCTTTTGTAAGATTTATACTTTATTTACCTCAGCTATTTTTCGCGACTCACTTTTTCCTGTGTGTGTTTATGAGCGGATTTTTATTTTTGAACAGTGTTGCCTATAAAACGCTGCATCTGCAGTCGTGAAGAAGTTTATTGCAAAAAATGAAGGGTAGAGTGTATGTGGAGGTAAATTATATTGCTCCCGAACTGTGAAAAAGTTTCAAAATTTAATTAGCCCCTTCGTCGACTGCCTTAAAGGGACAATTTCAATCGTGACGCACTTCTCGCGTGGTGTAATTGTGATTTATTTGAAGGGCAAAGTTTAATAATTGAGTTTGGCAAGTCATTTTCACCAAAATGTAAAAAAAAAAAAAAATAATTTTTGTATCTTTTTATAATAATGATTCGAGATGTGTACAGATCTCGTGAATGATTAATTTTATTTTTATTTTTTTTTGACATAACTTAAAAGTTTGACTTAGAATTTGAGGGTTGCATATTTCGGTATTAATAATTGTATGAAACTTTGATTCATACGTAGTAAATTATGAATGCACTTTTGTGAAGTTATGGAGATAAGTAAATAATTCACAGTATTATGCCCTGTACTACTGTTAGCTTCCCCACGATGCCGTAGCTTAATAACTATAATAACGTATTTAAATTTACATCACACTTGCATCAAGTTGCAATTTTTATCAAAAAAAAAGTGAGAAAGGGACAATGAATGAGGGCATTCAACTCTTTCACTGCAATAGACGACTAACTGGTTGAGTTAGTTGCGTCTGCGCTCTCGCTCGCCATTACCTTGAGGGCATTTACATTCACTGTGTCAAAGCAATCCAATACAAATTACCCAAAGCGAGGTGTAAGATAGCGAATTGCAGTCTGATATTTACCCAGATATAGTTTTTTTTGTATAAATTACACATTTAAACCATTTTAGAATATTATTTTTGACGCACTTTGTGTTTAGGAAAATGCAACATTCAAATTTGCAGCTTCAACATACGGTAAATCTGATTTTGGTCATATTGGTATTAAATTTGCGTATATTACGGTTTACTAAAACACTCGCTAGTTATTTTGCTAAAATTAGTATTTTGTTTTTATTTTTAAAGAGCAGCACAAACAAAATGAAAAATTAAAGCGCTTTAAAAGCTGTTTTAATTAACGCACTGGCCAGATGTTCAAAACAGCATAAGAAATTTACTTTAAAAAATTCAACACTCAGAAAAACCCCCTTTTTTTTAAAACTCGCGTTTAAGTCCACATCGAACGCCCTTTATCCACGTGAAAACCATCTTCATAACTCACCCTCGTCGTGCCCATTGTTTGTTTTTTCCAGACTTCGGCAAGAAGAAACGATACAACTCACAGAGAAAGAAATGCAGTGCAAAGCTAAAAATTTAATTAAACCTTCAGCAGAAACACAACATTTTTAAAAAACAATAAAAAAAATCCTTTATTTGTTTTTTTTTTCATTCTAAATCCATTGAATTGAGTTATTGACATGGTACATCTGCTTCTAAAACTCACCCATCTATCAACTGTCGAATGACGACACGGCAATTGAAAGGCATTTTTGCCCAAAACTAGATGTGGTGGGAAATGTTCGGTGCTCTAAATCTTATTTCTTCACTCGAACCTTTGAAAGACCCCTTCTGGTCTCGAATGACTCGCCGGTGGCGTACATTCGCCATTCGCCATTCGCAACCCTAAGCCTTATTATTACTGAACCCTTTTAGCCTCTTGACTTGTTTTTTCACTTTATGATGATACGCAGCTTTTTCCTCCTTCTTTTGTTTGTATTTTTGCCTTTTCATTTGTTGGGATTTTCAGTTTCTTATCGATTTTTTGCTTCGTCTAATGGCCAACTCCATTTTTTACTCTTTTTTTGAAGTTGTAAGCAGTTGGATAAGGGAAAGGCGATTCGAGGAAATGAAACCCTGGACATGGAAGAGATGGAAGTTGGATTTTGGGGATTTCACATGTTGAGGCAATTTTATTTCTCCAACTGTAAACAAAGCCTGATCCTCTGGAGATTGCGTGGGAGGCAACTGGAGTTGAGTGTAAAATTCAAGTGTAATTAAGTGTGAAATTTATTAAGGGGGCGCGTAACCCTTTTCTGGTTAAGATGGCGCATTCCGAGCATAAATCAGCACTCCACCTGCAGCAACTTTTTCCCCTTCTCTCATTGGCGGCTTTCATCTGGAGTTAGCAATACGAGCTTAGGGAGATGTGAGTCGGCCATTTTGGGGCTGGCGGCGTCTTAGTGTTAGGGGCCTCGCGGGAACTTCTGGTATGCGAATAAGTTCCCAACGGTGAGATGTTTGTGGCTTGGGTTTGCGCCTTATATTCTTTTATATCTTTTGCAGCAGCTCATCTGCATGGAATGTGAGGGAGGGGGCGCTCAACACTTCTCGCAGCGTCGTTTGCCACCTGAGTTTCCGTGGGGGGTTGGGATTTCGAGTGGAATCTCGCTTGATCCCTCGAGGGTTTTCGCAAGTGGCCATTCCGCCAATAAATGGCTGCAGAGGGATTGCAAAGCGCGACACAAAGTGTGAAATTATTGTTAGTATGATGGCAGCAACGTCTCATCTGTTGTCACGTTTCCTGGGTTTGCGGTCTGTGGCGGCACTTGCCAAACGGATATTTTAATTCGCCCCAACTTTTCTCCACTCGATGCGCTCTCTGCTGTGCTGTTCAGTGCCGTTCGTGCTTTAGGCTTCCTAGACTCGAGCTCATTAGTATTCTGCCTAACAGCAATAAAGGAATGCAATTATACGGAGGTGCAGGAGTGAATTTTTGCTGCATAAGATGACCTGGAGGGGGAAGTGAGCTCAGCCTACGACTTCTTTTCTTCTTTATCATGTTTGGCATCTTCCCGTTAAAGCTTCGGGCCGTTTTGAATTCAGTTTTCAAGAAAGGAGAAAGGAGAAAAGGGGAAAAATGTAATTTTTTTCTTTCTCTCCCTTCGCTTTTGCCCCTTTTTAAGCTAATGCAAAAAAGAATAAAATATTGTTTTTGTGGGTTTGTAATGGGCAGATTATTGAACGGGGTTGTGGGCATATTTAAATTGGGTTTGTGGCTTGGTGGATATAATAATATTTGAATAATGTGCAACACTTGAACTTTACGTCGTGAAAGTGAATCAATCAATTCCGATTGTTTTTTTTATTTTTGGGCATTTGACCTTGATACATTTTCATCAAAAGACACGAGCAATTGAGTTAGTCAGAGTCAAGTATTTCTTTGACGTTTTCATCAAATCGTCACAAGTGGTTACGCACTTGAGTAATTCATGCCCATCGAGATGAAAAAAATTGATAAGCTGTCTAATATTGACCTCGAGTAAACATTTGTTATTTGAGTTGCTGTTTGAGATCCCTAGTGACGAAATTGTGAATTCTACGCCGAGTACGTCATGCAGGCGACAACATTTGTCACTTTCTTAAAACGGGCATATCTTGACGCTTGAAGCACTTTCGATTAATTTGCGGAGTAACGTGCGAAAACACAAATAACTCAGTTTTGCAGAGTAAAATGGAAGTGTAATAAATAATAAATTCTTTGTGTGTGTATATGAATGTCAACAAGTCATCTCACTTTTCCTGGTTTCAGCAGAAGAAAATGAAAAGTTATTTCACTAGAGATTCGTTTAATTTACTCGTTGAAAACAAGGAAAAAAAGTTAATTAAAAATAATTGCTTCAAAACTCGACACTGCGAGAAATTCTGTTTTTGTTTTTGTTTTTGCTTTCTGTTTTGCTCTTCGCTTTAAAGTCGTAAAACTTTTGACGTAGTTTTGGAAGAAATAAAAGTGGAAAGTGGGGGAAAATTGCAGTTTCGGATTTGCGTTAGGCCTAAGTGAGGAGCGGCGATAGTTGTTTTGCAGTTTCCTGTCTTGATTGCAACATTTCACTTTGTTCCGCTTCTTAATTCTCTAAATTGATATTTTGTGGCGAGAACATACAAATCCCCGCCAATAGTAGAAAGGCTTTGGTTACTAATCTCGCACGACTCTTGCAGAATTGTCAATTGTGCTACTTGTACACTCGCAAATCCCGAAGATTTCTCTCGTTCGGTAATAAGAGGTCGTTTTCCAATGCCCGTGTTGTAGCCAACAACCCTTTTAATTGCCGCGTTCATTTGGAAAACTTTGCTCCATTTTACTCATGGCTTTGTGTGACAAACTATTGGGTTACGTATCTGTATAGCAAATATTATTTTTGTGTCCAATGGCTGGTTCACGGGTCAACTTATGGTCACTGATGATGTTCGACTTAGAGAAGGGTCGAAGACATGAAGGATAGTCGAGTTTCGCCAAGACATTTTGTCTTTAGCTAGGGATTTCATTGGGAACGGTTTGTGTGGTAGATAAAACTCAGTTTCAGCATACAAAATCAAGAATGTTATGAGGTTAGGTCTGCCAGTCGTCCCTTGATACAGAATAAATGGCCAAACACGTCGTAAAAAGGCGACTTTCTTTATTTCCTTCTTGCCAAACATGGTTGAATATATCCTTGAGGAAGCCTTACTATTACTGTGTATACAAAAAATCATTTTCGGCACGGTTTGAGTAAATGTGAGGTCGTAGTAATGTTTATGTTGACATATAATATCGTGTTTGATATAAATTATTAAAAGTAATCGAAAATGGTGTAGTGTCGTCTATTAGCAGGTTTCTTAAATGAATATATAAAATTTATATTTACACTTTGAAAATTTAATAATTAGTAGTGAATAAAAACTCAGAAAAAGAACAAACATTAAACTTTTTTTTTTTGAAACAACTCAGGTTGCTTTTACTCATCTAAAAACATTATTAAGTTCTCTCATCTTCCTCGATATTGCATTACATTTTAAAATGTCAAATTGAGTAAAAATACGCAGTGGATATTTAAGCCTAAAATGGAATCCTCATCAATTTCTTGTGTCAATGATACCAAATCAATGGGATCGCCATCACCACACAGGAAAATACAAATTTTCACGAGTTTAAATGATGGTGAAATCATTCATCTATTTATCTTTGTGACAAAAACAAACATTGTAAACATGAGCACTTAGCTTTTACGTAAATAAAGGCTCTGAATGTGGACAATTTATCAAACTCTTTCCATATTGATTTTATAATTAATAATTTCTAATTTTTATACTCTTTTTAAAAAATTCAGAATTGATAATGCCTTTTTTCCACACCAGGGCTGGTAGTTTACCTTTAATCAAGCAAGCTTAGAGGTACATGGCAGACAGAAAGCAGTCCATTGTGTGTTATACGTGTGCCCAAATGATAATTTAGAGAAAAAGATAAAAGTAAGTAGGGAAAGAGGGAGCTGGCTTATTTAGGTTTATTATCAGACTGGTGGATTGAAAGAAGAGCATAAATTGGTGCTGGAGCTGCAAATGAAATACTTTTTTAATCCCGAAGCAAAAAGAGATTAAAGCGCAGGATTATATGAGATTAAAATGAGAAGCAGAAAGAGACAAGGGCATGAACTTGTGTTGATGGAGGTTTTGTTACGTTCTGGGCATGCTAAGGCTGATTTGGGGATTTGTGCAAAAACTTGTAAGTTGTTGTGGATTTAAAACTGCCGTGGTTTTCCTGCATAACTAATGCTACACTAACTTAATGCTGCGTTGTTTTCGAGCGTAAACAAGAAAATTGTGAAAACCAGATCAACTAAATGAAATTTAGTTTCTGTATTGATTTCACTTATTTTCTCTCGGTTCCAATTTTCCATTGTAAACAAAAACTAAAAACTTCCCGAATTAAGAAAAAAAACCGTGGGAGACATTTGAATAATTCTAGTTCTTCGTTCCGTGACCTACATTATGAAATTGGAAAATTTGTTTTATAAAAATAATCATTCTTCGTATAAATTATGTTTATTCTTTCAATGGTTGATGGTTTTTCTGTCAATGTTATTGAAAAACTGCATTAAAAAGCTCATCTTTAATGCAAAAAACCCATTTAAACACAACTTTCGCAAAATTCTACTTTACTGTATATTGGCTTAGCAAATATTCATGAGAAGCAAAAACCCTGGGTTTAAGATTTCATAGTTTTGTGTAGAATTCAAGAAGAATGTATTGCTAAGCCATATTGATTACCCTTTTCTGGGCTTCAACTATGTGACCACTTTCAGCTTCAAGCATAAATGTGATTATTGAACGACTATAGAGTAAACAGAGTAATCATAGTTTAACCACTAGTTAATTTGATTACACAAATGATAATGGAATACTTCAATATGTAATTACAATTAAACTATCGTAAAATGCGACCCCATTTTTTTTAACCTCCCTGTTTAAACATTGAATTTCTCATTTCCAGTAATGCAAACGCTCTTTGTAGAATTGGAATACAGAATTATTTTGTATTTGTTTACCACGCTTGGCCAAACAAATTTAAATATTACAATTGATGCTCGTGTTGTGTGTTTGTTCAGCTGCAGCTGCACGGAGAAATAAGAATTGAATTTTTTGTGCCTCTGTAACTGGAGTTGCTGACGCAGAGATGCAAAGATGCAAAGGACAGAGAAAGGGGAAAAAATAAGTGGATAAGACGTTCTTACCTACAACTTCGATGTATCCCATTTGACTTTTCATGGGCGCGGTGTTTATTTGACACATGTAGAAGCCTCTATCCACTTCTTTGATATTTTTAATGTGTAAATTCCACTGCCGATGCCCATTATGGGACATGCTCACGCGGGAATTGTGGGTTATAACGTGCGTGTGGATTGTAAGAATGGTTTGTGTGTCCACTTTAAACCAGGCAATCTGCAAGTAAATGAGGAAGGATTAGTTTACGAATAGCTCTCAGGTGCAATAGAGAAAGGTTTGTAAAGGTACGGCACATATTAGCAAGTTTTAAGTGGATTTCAGATGGTTTCAAGGATGTTACGACAATGTTTAAACCTTATTTTTATTTTACTTTTTAATTCCCTGGTTTGATCCGATGTTGGACTGATTTAATTAATTTTCACTTTGAATTTTATTAAAGGGAGGTTTTATATAATTATCACTAGTAATGATGATTTTGGTTAGTTTGCAGAAATGATCATCATTTTACGTGAGGAAAAGAAAAAAGTAAAAATGAGAAAAATTAATTATCTCAAAAGTTCCATTTTGATTCGCTTATCATTTTCAATTAAATTTGTTGCTGGATTTCGGAATATTTTAATGAGATTAAATCATTTTTTTTTCTTGTTAACATGCTTAAATTTAATGCTGTGTAAAACAAAAGAAAAGATTATTTTTTTATATTTTTTTTATCAGTAGAAATTTAAGAAACGTATCCATTGTGCTACGCCTTGGCTTTCCTGCTGAACATTGAAGTTCGTAAAGGAAGCTAGATGAAATGACACTTTAGACGGAAAAGAATTAATCGAAAAGAAAAAAAGTTTAGAATTTCAATTAGTGTATTAAATTAAATTGTATACAGTATTTTGAAATGAATTGGAAAAAGACGTAAAACGATACAGAAATCTCTGATTACCCCTTTTTCAGCAAATGTGAATGGAGCCTTAATTTTACTTAAGTAAATTGACAGAAAATGTTGCTGAAGCACGCAGTGAAAAGCAACCACATGAATTACTCACTTGGTGCTAAGTAAAAGTGACAAACTGGCTAAACCAGCCAAATTGGTTTAATGCAATTCCAGCAGTTTCTACAGCTTTGAAAGCAAAGCGAATTCAAAGTCGCATCAGAGTTGGGCTATACATGTTTTAATAGCATTATTTTGAAATGTTTCGGAGCTTTCAAGTTCGTGGATAGTAAATCTGGTATATTTCAATGTATTATTGATAAAGGTGAGATGTAAGTCAGTGGTGCGGGCGGATTCGATACGCCTGGAGCAGATGCTGACTTCTTGAAACGATGAAATAAAAGATGAATTATTGACGAGGTGCCTTACTTTGTACGATCCAAGTCGTTCAACGATGCATGACAAGCTGGCATCTCTATCAACTGGTATCGTCACGTTGTCTATGGGCTCGGAAAACTCTGGTTCGCTTCTGATGCCTGCCAACGAAAGAGAGGGGCAATGAATCAAAATCCTGACACGCGCATCTTTTCGACATGGGAGGAATTTATTAAGGAACGGAATTTTAAATTGAATTTTTCACTCTTCAAAAATGCTTACTGAAGGGCTTCAATCCAAACATACATAATTCACACTCATTCATTCATTTACTGTACAATGCATTTCTTTTTTAATGTGATGCTTGCATTTTTGTTCTCATTAAAATGGATGTGTAATTTTTTTTAAAATCATAAATATACTTTTTCGGTTTGCGACATTAAGCACTAGAAATATTTAAAAATTAAAAATTGACACAATTTTATCTCATAGTATCTAAAATATAACAAATGCTGATATCTAAGACCTTTAACGCTCAAACATGTTTTGGTGGAAACGAGATTACAAGTTGGAAGTGTGAAGGCTGGAGATGAAAATTTAAATATTAAATTTAAAAAACGTGAGAGAGAAAAAAAAAAAGATAATTAAAGCTGAAGTATCTAAGTCAGTTAGTTAGATTGGGTTAGAAAGGATCAAGTGGGTTAGAAGACATCAAATTTTATGAGATGAAAATGAAGGTTGAAATTGTGCTTACTGTGTTAATGCATGCTATAATTAAGTCTCCATAATTACTGTCAATAAAGTGGTTCATATAATGGATATCAGAAATGGTTGGCCAATAATTAACTTATAATGGGATTTCTTCATCACCTGCAATATTAATTTTTTGCTCAGGAAATGTGTGGGTCTAATTGTAATTACAGTACTTTGTGAACCGATAATAGTAGTAAAAGCACGAAATATTTGTATGTTGAAATGGATATTAAGAAGGAAAAAATTGTATGAAATAAAGTTTATTGCTCATTATGTTGCATGTACTAGAAATAACCAAGAAATGACCAAGCAAAAGACAATAAGACTGCGCAGCTTTTATTATGTGGCAATATGTGGTGTATTAGCTCATAACGATAAGAACATTTGTGCTGTGCAGTGGTCGTGTTCAAATAGTGGTACTTAGGCTGCAACTGGATTACATGGAAGATATTGAATTTTGGGGAATAATCGTGATCGAAAATGAAATTAAAAATTTCACTTCTTTTCCAGTTTTAGTGCATTTCTTGGAACCACAAGAGTTACCGCATTTCAAATTAAATCGATTTTAAAAATTTAATTATTTATTGATGAAACAACTGTGGTATTGTGTAAACATAGATGCTATTTTTGTTTGTTTATGGATACTTATTTTCAAAAGGTTGCCCCCTTTAATGTAAAAAGAATTTAGCAATTACCTTAGCAGCATCAAATATTAAAACATGCATTAGTACATCAACCATCTTGAGTAAATGCCATCACTGATGACATTTCACTTTGCATCATTTAAAAGAATCATAACGTTAATTCTTAATTCCTTAAACCGGAACTTATTTTTTTTAAGTACCGTAACTGGACATTTCTATATTGATGACAAATGTTAAAAAAGTGAAAAAAATATTTTTTCCTTACTACAATCACTTAACAGCAATGATTTAAGAGCACAGTCGTAATTGAAACGAAAAGTGGCATTCAAATTGATGATTTGAAAGGGAAATGATGTTGTAACTCGATGCAATTGATGTTTGACTATACAATGATTGGCAGATTAATTTATATCTCTCTGACAGTGACTATAGTGTAGTGCAGGTAGGCCTGATTGAAGTGAATTTATTTGACTGCAAATATATGAGCTTCAATTTTGTGGTGTAGATCGCACTGCACCTAATGGAGTGGAAGTTGTTGTTGTTGTATAATGAAACCATTCTTCACCATTATTTATTGCAAATTGTAATTCGCTGCATTCCTATACAAAATTGCAACTTGCTTCGATTCGTTTGAATTTACACTACTTAGCATTTCTTATTATTTCACCGCTTCATTTCATTTGGAAAAAGAAATCAGTAACAAGGAAAAAATAAGTAATAGAAAATTGTGTATGGTTTCAAGATAATGACTATTTTTTGCGTGTGTACTTCATCAGTATTAGACAGTGGTTGTAGGACCGAAAAAAAATGTAGTCTCGTCCTCATTATGGTCCACAGAGACAATTACTAAAGCTTTGCCCTCAGCTTAATGGATGTTAAGTGATAATGACGTTTAAAATGAGTCGGGATGTTATTGGACGAGAAGGAAGTGAATTTATTTGGTAGGGAAAAAAGGAATTGAAGTTTCTTGTCGCTGGTCACTTATTGCAGTAGGGATGATGGTGATGTTGTTATTATTATTATCATACACACAATAAAAGCTTTATTTGACGTAACGACTTAGCAATGAATGGAGCATTTCCATGCGAGATTTTACGAGCGGCTTTGACCTTTGAGCCGCGTTTCCGTGCCTTTACCAGCGACGATGTGAAAACGAGGCTTGAGGGTAAATGAACTAAAAATCTCGTAAAATATAATGAATTAGCAAGATAATTAGGCTTGAGAATACATAAGTGTTAAAATTAGAGCGTCAAGCTGCGCTAAAACGACTCTCTCGCATTTCTTTTTGCCATTAGTCAATTCTCGTGCAATTCAAATCTGCATAACTGTTTTACATTCGGTTATTTACTGTTATAACGTCAAACATTGCCTTAACTACTGCATTTTCCAGACACAGCATCTGTTTCTTTAGCTTTTTTTTTTTTATTCGTTTAAAGTCCACTCTGAACAAATAAACGACACGGAAAATAATCTAATAAGCGATTCTGTACTCTTAAGATTGGTAAGATACAAAACGTAGAACGAAAAAAAAAAGCAATTTCTAGAATTTTTTTTTTTTAGTTGTCCAACACAATAAAAACATCAAGCGTGTTTAAAGTTTAACTTATTAAAGAAATCGGTTGAAGGGACAGACTGAGGATGAGATGGAACGAAACCCCTGAGGATTGAGACGAATTTAAAATTGAACTTTTTATTTGTGACATTTACAACAGTGAATTATTCAGTATTTGTTTTATTTCAGTGGTGAAATTTTAATGCAGATTTTATTGGCTTTCAGTTTGTGTATACGAGCTTTGCTTTTAATTGGATTGCCATGAGTCAGGATAAAATATCAAAAAATAATGGCAATAAAAAAGAAAAGAAGAGAAATGCTTTCTCACTCGAATCAACTTTCGACTGTTTCTTGCCATCTCAGATGAAAAGAAAAAAAAAGTCTCCTTTGGGCTATTACACAGCACTACGTTCATCTTTTATTGGAAATGTGTTTGGCTTAACCCTTCGAAACCCATTTTGTTTATAAGAACATATTGGGGACGATATGGTAGTGAAATATTTCAATGTTTGGTCGTGCACACAAAGAACGACATTGACTTCTTGACAAAGACGGTTACAAGCTGCAATATTCTTTTGTATGCTTTTCCTTTTTACTTACATTGGACAATTAACAACTGAACTGCCAGAGAAATTAATGATTTTTCCTCTACCCTTATTCTGTAGTTGACATTTCCCTCCGGTTTAATGAGGGTGGTAGGAACAAAAGACGGCCGCCATTGTTTTGTGCCTAAGTCTGAGTCTTTAAACCATTTTTTTTCTCTTTTTTTTTTTTTAAGAAAAAAAAATGAAAAGAAAATTGAGCTGGCGGTAAAGAAAGAAAAAAAAATGACAGAATTTTATGGCTGTTTTTTCATGTCAAAAGATTTTTTTTTACTTTTATGGTGGATTTTGTTTGAAATTTGATGAGGATATCGACTTGAAGGTTGTAAAACAGGCAAGAATGAATTAGTGATGTGTGAATGGGAGGATTGGGTTTTGTTCTTATGTATATTAGGAAATGGACGGTTTATATGTATAAGTAAAGGGATACAGTTGCATAAAAGTTGAAAAAATTGTTTTTAATGATGATGTAAATGTTTAAATTTGTCTGACATAGTCGCAGTGTTTGCAGAAGTTTATCTTACTAAAACAAATTAGTAACGTGATTAAATTTGACGTCTTAATCGCTCGTCTCGCGTGTATGTGTAATTTTATTTGTGCTTAAACCGAGTAAACATCGAAGGACTGTTTGTCACTTGAAAATGAAATTAACTTTTGAATGATGCGGTTAAAAATAATTTTAAATGAAAAGTAAATTTCACAATGATCGTAATTGATTCGTAATTAACCACTTCTTACGCACGCGCAGTGAATAAATTAGCATAAATTACCCATTAACTCTTGTTTATGGCCTGCTTTATTGAAAACAATGGCAAGGTTCGGTCAGCGATACCAAACGTCCGGTGCGTTGTCTATAAAGTGAAGTTAATCGGTGAAATGCGATCAGATTTCATCTCAAATCTTTCTCTTTAAAACAATGCGCGTTTTGAAATTTCATTGCAAATCCAGCAACGAGTTTTCTTGATTAAATTAAAGTGTTAATTAATTAATGTTACCATCTAGTAAGGGAGAAATTTCTTCAGCAAGTCAGTGCTAGTTGATTAAAAAGTCTAAGATTCCCCTTGCTGACAATGAGAGAAGTGTTAATGTCGAGCCCAGAATGGAGTTTGCACTCGTTTTGCGAGAAAGTCACGTAGAGAATTGAGGCAAATGCGTCTGCTGATTGCCGCCATGTTCCACGACTTAAAAGAAAGGCGAACAGAAAAAGAAATAGCACAGAGACACAGCAAGCCAGAAGAACAGAGGAAAAAATTGTAATCACAGCTAGCAGCCATGGCTTTTCGAGTCACTGCTTCTTCACACGCTTAAGTCTGTAGTAAAGCGTCGTTAAATGAACCGCAAATTCGACACATCAGATTTCAAATAAGTGAAAAAAGAAATTAAGACTTATGTGCATCTCAGTTTAATTTGCGACTTTTTTCTCTTCGTTCGGTTTGGTTTTTTTTTCAACTTCGTGGCGAGTTGAGACTCATTAAAATACTTGTTTTATGCATTTCAATGGTTGTAGAAAAGAATTTTTTTTGTCTTTAAATATAATTGTTTCTTTGTTTCCCGTGTTTTGTTTAATGCTGACAATAGTTATTTCTTTTTATTTCATATTAAAAAAACAATAGCAAAGTTAAATTGTGTTAAGTTGCAAAAATTTAATTTTCATTGCACAATACCCATTTATTTTTTTTGAAATTTTTTTCTCTCTTTTTTTTAACTTCAAATTTCCCTCGAGACACCTTTCAGGGTTTGAGGGATTCATTGGAAACAAGGTAAACTACATGTACCCAGTATGGAAGAAGTGTTTCTGTGTACTTAAGAATGTGGAGTGGAGAGGGAAGAAACTAGTTTAAGAGAAGATTGAAAATGGAAGAGTGTTGCGAGTGACGTTACCAATTTCAACACTGGATGCGATTAAAGATTTTAGCGATAAGATTTTTCATTTTTTTTCGCGATGGGAAAATGGTGTTTAATTCTTGAGCTGGAATGTGGGACGCCAGGGAGAGAGAAATCGATATTGGAGCATCAACAAATCGAGGAAGGTGCCAGGATGATTGTAATCTGAACCTGGGGATTAAAAGTTGGTTGACAAAGGAAATTGATTGGTTGCAGTTGAAATTGTAGAAATGTTCAATGGAGCAGATTTTTTTAATGGTAATAAATTCTGCCATTAGGAGTCAGGTTGAGTTTGGACAGTTGCAATCAGCATTTATCAATTTGGATCAATGTAACGCATCGGCTTTATACATTACACTAAGTAACTAATGCAAACAGACGTATAGTGGGGTTAAATATTTACTGAGCTACGGTAACTCAGAGGGATAAATAAATGGGGAAATTAAATGAAGTTCGAGTGTTATGGATTATTTACACACGAAGTGAAGGTTCTTTCTCACAGCCGTTGGAATTGGATTGTCGTGACGTCTGCAAACTGAGCGAAATTGGTTTTTCTCGACCCCATGGGGTTAATGAGCATTGTGTGTTGATTTCAGGTGTGCTGTTCCAACTTAAGGAAATGGGTTAACATTTAAATCGTCTTGTTTGTTTGTTTGTTTGGGTGAAGAATTTGCAATGTGAAGAACTAACAATTAAGGATGAAAAAACAAAATGTCTAAAGGTGTGTATGTGTAGGCAAAGCAAACACAATTTTTTAAGTTATAAAGTTAGATTAAGTTTACACGACGTTAATAAAACAACGCCATTTATTGATTAATTTCGAGGCATGTGTTATAATTAGAATTTTTTGTGGTTTAAAGCTATTGTAATATAGCAAAATACTTCTTATAAGTATTCTAACTTGTGTATTCATGAAGCAATTTGCGGTAAATACGTTTTTTTGCTGTGTAAATACTTTCCATTAAAAATGCACGGAGTTTTAATTTTTAGAAGAAAAAAACGACTGCAAGCTGTTTGCGAATACTAAGTTGGAAAAATACTACGGTACCGTAGAAGTAACGATCTTGCGGGCTAGTCAATTGTAATAATGCATCAAGCAAAGTTAAATTATGTAAGAGACTTAAGTGGAGTTTCGGTTTTAAACTTTCAACTATACATGATCTTTCAAATAATCCTTCATTGCATTTTAATTTACTCTCAAATTTGAAATTAATGTATAAATAACTTCTCTTTTCATAAAACTTATTTTTGATTGCTTTCCTTTTTGTGATGGAATGCTGCTTCTTGTGATGACATTCTATTCAAAAAATGCCAATAACATTTGATCGATTTTTTTTCCTTTTTTTTTTTTTTTTTTTTTAATTTTATTTCGTGAACCGAATGAAAGAAATGTAAAGAATATTATTACATTATCTCTACATGTGCTTGTGTCTGGTGATGTGGATAAATGAACTGTGCAACCAATTTTTGTTGAAATGAGACTTGGAACTGTTCAACTGATACAGTAGAATGAATGATTGGAAGAAACGCAAGAATTGACCCGGATTTCCAAGATGAATTGGTTTCGTCTGTGAGACACTCGGCATAATTTAATCATGATGTGTGTAGACGTGGCACTTTGATTTTGCTATGCATGCTCGCGTTTTCCCGTTTATGCTTGAGAAAACTTGCTTGCTCGTGTTGGCATGCCAAGGATAATCCGAAGAGCCAAGTTTCAAAGATATTGATCAAGTGTAGAGGATTCAATTTTCGTACCAACTTAGTGTCAATTTATGCGAGTAGAGAAGGTTTGGTTAGATTACCCGATGAATTTGCTCGTAATGTTTATGAATAAATTAATGTTATTTTGTTTTTAAGTATATACTGTACATGTTTAATTTTTTAAACTATTATGTAGCGGGGATATTTAATATAAATTTAAATTTTTTTTTGGAATTTTTGATTTTATTTTGTGAGGGAATATTGACATTATTTTATTTTTCGTCAACAGTCGGCGTTGTCAATAAGCTGGCATTCCATTATTCATCAATACGAAGAACGTAAAGAATAAAGATGGCAAAGATAGCCAGTGGTTACGGTTTGTGTTTTTGTTTTTATAAATTAAATTATATACGTATACGATTATTATGTTTTAAGTTTGTGGGGATGAAATACCGTTTTGATATACTTTATGCAAATATCAATGCTAAAATGACAAGCAAAGCTTTAACAACCAACAAAAGACCAACATAAAAGTCGCTATCACAAATGAAGTTAAAAGGTTAAGGGTCCTGGGGTTAATTACAGCAAACGCCACGAAGCAGAATTAAAACTGTTTTTAGAATAAGACACGACCCATAACATTTACTTATAATCCCACACATTTAAAACTGCTTCTCTGCATTACAAATACATTTTTAGCTAATCTCAATTTTCTAAATTTTTAGATGATGCAATTAATGAAAACAGGAAGTGGTGCATGCGCCATTGTGACCATCAAGGTAAGAAAAGTGTGTCTTGTAATTTCCTTTCCCCACTTAAGCTTCTCTACAGATTGAGGCTATTATTCATCAGCTTTGAAAAAGACTAAACACTAATCCGTACATAAATTACTTTTTTTTTTTTTTTTTTTTTTAATTTTTCGGGGTTTGTTATAAAAATACTTACGAAGTAGAGTTAAGAGTCTGAAGTAACCCGGCAGCATCTGAACACACACCGAGGTGCTTTTAAAGCCGATAATGTTATTAAAAGTGCATTTTTCTATTTTTGAAAACTCAAGTGCAGGTTGAATATAGGTTAAATCAATATTGATCTTGTGATTTCTTTTAAAGAAACCAAGATGGAGTAAAAGGTGGAGCTTGAACAACATATTTCAAGCTGACCCAGAGGCCAATTCTAGATGAGTCCATAAAGTTGCAAAGTCATAAACAACAACTCGCCTGTAATTGTCTCGAATTGTCTTTGGTCACGTGATGTATTGACTTCTGGAAGTATTGCTGATGACATGTGTTTGGGGTTTAATTAATGTGTGTAATAGGGAAAGATGGCTTCTTGGGTTTAAAGTGTAATCATCTCACATGCCAATCTCGAGTCAAATTATCAGTTTTCGAGTGAAAGTTTCACTATGAATGGACGCAGGTACAATTACTGCTTTTAAATATTCAGACTTCAGGCTATTTTAAAGAAAAATGCATTAAAGATTTATGGATATCTTGTATTAGTTTTTTCTTTTGAATTGTATCATATCAAACAGCAATTCTTTGCAAAGAAAGTTTGCTAAGACCTGCCAAAGAATTGCTTGTTTCGTTGAAATTTTAATGCTCAAGTTGGAGCTCAATTTTCTTTTAAAATGCAATCGGTTTTGATCTTTTGAAATAGTCTGGGTTAAATAAAAGAGAAATCTATGGAAAGGCTTTTCAGATGTTGAATTTGTGGCTTTTGGAGTTTACTTGGTTTATTCATCTCCGTTTTTTTTTTGAAAATTATAGATTGAAGTGAACTATTGATGACGTCACATATGCTATATCTCTCTTTAGAGAAATCAGAGAGGGTTTTACAGTCACTTTTCTTAACCCTTTATGCTTTTAACTCTTTATATATTAAAAATAGCATAAGGGACAAAAACAAAAGAAGGGTGTGCAGTTTGAGAGGTTTATTCTTAAGCTTATAAGATTAAGCTTATAAGTTTACAATTTCATGACAATTAGGTCATAGTTGTTTACACAAAAATTTATGATAAATTCAAACTAAAAACTTCAAAATAGTTATCCTTATGATCTTATCTCACGTTTTTAAGCATAAGAAAAGTATATAAGGATTTAAAGAATTTGCATTTGCGAAACTCACTATTACCTTTAGTGTACCGTATATAAAATTTAGTTTATTGGTATTTTTTTTTATTCTTTGTTTTGATTGATTAAGTTTTCTCTTGTCATTTGCGGTGTTGAGGAACAACAATAATTCTAAATCAGTTCTCAGACAGCTAACAAATGAAACTGCTCAAACTCATTTCGCTTTCGCAGCATTGCAGATCTCAGTTGGTGCTCACCTTTAAAACCTAACAAAAGAGCTAAAAAATGTAAGGAATTTTAGCAGTAAGAAATATTTAAAGAATTACTCAGTTTTTTTTGTATCCAATAGACAATTTAAAGAATTTGAATTTAAGAGAAAAAAATTACAAAAACATTCATTCTTTGCTTACAAGTTTCTTGCAATTTTGAACTTCCAAGGTTAAATTAATCGTTTGTTTTTCACAAATAAACAAATAAAGTTGCATGCGTTTATTTCAACATTTAGTCTCTTTAAAAAAAAACAAAAGAAAATCGAATATAGTTTTACCGTAATTTACGCTTAAAATATTCAGAAATCAGAATTGAATATTTAATTTTTAAGCAGGTGTTTTTATTTTTCATTTTTATAGAATTTTAAAATAAATGCTTGTTATTCTAAGCTTATAAACTTTATAAATATAATTCAAATTGAAAGTGCTCGAAGGCGAAATTTGAATATGGAATGGATGAGAAAAGGAAACATTTTTACTTGAAAGTTGTGAATTAATATTAAGGCCTGGTTTCCAGTTGAATTTTTTTTTCTTCAAAGTTAAGTGCAAAAGAAAACCAATAAAAAAAATTGTTTCTTTAGCACTTTGTTATGGTGAATAGGACTTTTTTGTATTTTTTGGAGCCATTTATCATAGCTGCTTCAGTCCAAATTGTTGTACTGAATAGAGGTTTGAAAGAAAGTGATCACTCATACTCATCATTATTCATTGTATACTAAACTGGGTAATTTTCTTGTATGAAATTATAATTAGACACTTTTTATATTTTTCTTCTTATTAATTTTCATGTGCCTAATGATGGGTCTAGTTGAAGTTAACTGTTTCCTCAAGGCAAATTTCAACCGGTCAATGAATAGTAATTTTTACTCATTTAAAAAGCAAAATTAAGCTTTAAAGATGACGGCATCTTTGAATTCGAAATATACAGAGCGAATCAAAATGTTGTTGTTGTTGTTGTGTACTAGTTGTGGAGATAAAAACCAAAACAACAGAATTCTAAATGATCCCTTGTTTACATTTAACATGAATTTTTTAACAAAAATATATAGAATCTATGACTGAATTTCTTAATTCTATTTCAGATCGCGTAAATGAACAAGCAGTTGCTTATTGAACGATCGTGACGGGATTACGGCCATGTGTGTTTAAGTTATCCGCATGCGTGCATCTTATATTTGCCCAACTGATAAGTGGAGTGCAGCGTGGGAAATGAGGTACTTTACGTCATATACTTAGATTTTTTTATGTTTCAATCTCTTCTTAACTGGAAAAAAGAGAATCATGGCAAAGTCGGATGGATTTGAGAGAAGTGGTAAAGAAGGGGAGTGAGAAGTAAAGAAAAAAAGAGAGAAAAAAAAAAAAAACAATTTCTGCAATAGGGGATTCAGTCTCGAGTTTTTCAGATGTTGGGAAATGAAAGTGTGAATGTGCATAGAAAGTTGCGTTTCAACTGTTACGGTCATAATGCCGTATGGAACCGCATTGAGAGTGATTTTTATTCTGCTGGAATAAATAGTGGCAGTAAAAATTGGTTGAAGCAGGCACACGCGAAAGATTGGTTATGTGTTGGGACCTATTTCACGTTGCGAGATGAGTGTGTTGTATGATAATGTGATAAAAGAGTTCACTGCTTGGAATTTGGCCGCGGCCCAGGAATTATATGATGAGGTCTAGGGTTCACTAGTATATATTTTTCAGTCTTGGAAAATGGCTTTGTCCATTCGAAAGTCACATAAATGGTCAAGGGGAGTTTAACACGCAAAATCACTTGACCAAACTCTTGGAGATTCCAAGTCTTGGTTTAACTCAAGTTTGGGAAACCACAAAGCCATCCACTCCTCTCTGGTGGCTTTTATCTAATTTAATTTTATATTTCTTTTATAAATAATAACTTTAATGTGTTTTTGCATGATTTTATTGTTTGAAAAAAAATTTGTTAAATATATTCAAATGCACTTTAAATTTTAAACTGAAAAGTCTGCTTTCCTGCATATCATCAGTATTCCCTGCTTTTAACTAATTAATTAACTTTTCAACACATTAAAATTTTAATTTATTTTAAAACATCCAAATAATACACTGAACAAATCTAACTAAACATTTCCCGGAAATTGTCGAACTTTTATCGCGTAAAAAATTCACGTCATTTTTTTCCCCTAGAGTTATTTACATTCACCGTGATATTTTATTCATGTTTCCATTCCCCTTTCTTCCACCTGCATATTTTTCTATAAACAAAGATATGATCAGGCCCTCGTATCTAGGAAAAACAGTCAATATACAAAATTTACAACCTCTTTATCCACTTATCTTGGAGACACTCGAGACGAGCAAAAGACCAGCACAGTGTCGCCTCGATCCATCATTAGAGATTCCACTAGAACACGTGTGTGGGGAGCTGCTGTCGTCCAATATATTCTGCTCTCATTCTCTTCCTGCACTCACTCCCCTGCAGCTTCCTCCCACAGCCACTTTTTCTCCCTTTCTCTTGTCTCGAATTGTGTCCTTTCTTTGATCTTGGCTTTTATATACTAAAGATATTTGAACTAGAGGGCACTTTAGCAATATACAGTAAGTGCCGGATTGGTGACAGTAATCTCTAGCTTTATCTGTGATTATTATCACTTAAAGGCGAGATCATAACGTTTAAAGGTCAAGTGGACTTGACTGCTTTATTGTTAAACCTAGTTCGTCTCGTCAAGAGCTGACAGTTGTGACTCTTTTATGCAGCTGGATTACTGAGTTTGTGCTGGGCATTTTTCTTTTATAATAATTATAAGTTAAAGTTAACTGAAATCAGTGTAAAAGAAAATGTGAAAACCTCTGTTTTGCGCAATGTTGTTTTCCCCTGCAGCTGTAAGTTAAATGCAATGGTTGGTAAATTACAAGTTTTGTATTTAAATTACAGACAATTTTATAAAGTGAGAATTTCTTAGCTTTGTTTAGGACTAACATGTAGTAAAATAAATGACCAAGAATTGACTGTTGAAGTTTTGAAGTGACGCCATGTTGATGACATCACCAGATTGTATAACATAAAAGTTTATTTACAGTATCTCGCTATTATTTTAATTTAGTATTAAAACGTTAAAGTTGTGATTTTTTCCGTTAATCTTATAGCGTTAATGACGGGAAAAATTGCCTTGTGCAAACTCTATATATTTATGAGTGATGTAGTTGTAAACATGAAATACTTGAGTTTGCTATGGCTTTTAAGATAATTTAGTGCACTCGACATTCATGAATTTATGAATTAGTTTACTGTTGTTATGTTGAGCAACATTAGGTATGATTAATTAATAGCATAGTATCTTAATTAAAAATGTAAATAAATTTTAAATGATTGTGGTTACTGGTTAGGCAGTTGAATGTGGTGGAATTATGGGTGATGTGAAGGAATTTTTGGCAGAGATTTGATGAGGGTAAAGAAAAGGAGGGGGAAATGAAATAATTTAGGTAGATGGGTTTTTTGATTTGCTCTGGTTGTTGAGGGAAAATTTGGAGCCATAAATAAAAGTGGAAATATCGAGAAAATACTGAGTAAATGAAGGCCGTAATGTTGGTTTTTAACGTGATGATGTTGAGGTTAAATTACCCATAAAACCCTTGGGCGACACTCGATATGGTGCCGTTTCATAGAAGGGAGAAATTATATTATAAAAAATGATGGGAGTTTTAAAATTTTTGATAAATTGCATTAGCATTTAACCCCGGTGATGCGGCATCTTCAATGGAAATGAGAGTTTAAAGGGTTGTAGTTTAATCACAGTAGCTAAATGTTTAATAACGGTAATTACATGCGTATTTTCGCGCAACACTTTATCACGGTATTTTATTTATTGACAGCGGGAGGTTTGTAATCGTCGTTTATGCGGGGGTTTTCCCCTCACGTCAAATCAAGCTGGGAGCAAGTGGAAGTTGATGTATGGCGTACTACTCTTTCATATTCTCCTATTGCTTTTGTATTAAAGAACAGAAGGCGTAAAATGCACTGTCAGGACAAAATGTGGCAAATGGCGATATTAGGTAAGAATTAATTTCCTTGGACTTAAAGGGCATAGAAAGATTTTTAAAAAGTTTAAATATAATGGAACTTTCAAATTTCGTCGTTAGAGATTTGTTAAGTTAAGAATGGTGTTTTAATATTTAAATTATTAGAAACATTTATTTCATACGTTTTACGTGATTGAACGTTTGTTTGCAACTATTTTTTCCCTTAAGTGAAAAAACTTTTTTTGACGAATTATTTCACTATTGTAAGACTGCGAATTACAATTAATATCGCACGAACCGCTCATTAATTTACCTTAAAAATCGTATATCTACACTTTTTGAATGGGTTTTAATAAGATCATTCATTCTTTCATTCTTCCTGAAATAATTAGAAAGGAAATGATGCTCTACAGGTATAAATCAAAACCAAGTTCTAAATTAAAAGAAATTTGTCATCCATGAATGCTGAAAAGTGATTCTCATTTCAACTTCTCTGCAGCTAATCTTTTTTTTTCCGTTATATATCGTGATGAGATCTGTGTTCATTAAAAATCCTCACTTTTTTTTCATCATTTTACTACAATCTAAGGCGTTTTAATATTTTCCTTTTCATTTTTTTTCCTTACATTTACTTAGATGGCTGCGCTGATTATCCGACGTAAAGTGCACTCAAGCTGTCTTCAATTTGCGTTGCGTTTTATACGTTGGCACACAGCAGAATGCAGGGTGTGTTTGCCTATAAACAAGTTTTCCCTTCAATGTACACACGAGTCCTACTGAAGTATCTGTGCATTTTAAATGCACCGGTTTAAAAAAAAAAAAAAAAAAAAAACTAAGAAAAGCGGGCCAACTTTTTGTCGAGGGAATTTCACTTATTTATTTATTCAGTTTGTTAAATAAGTAATAGTTTTTAGCTCGGGTGCCGCCATGATTAAGGGTTTTGAAAATAAAATTTTAAATTTGCAAATTCACAGGGTCCAAAGTAAAGGGGAAAGTGAGTTACGGCGTCTGAGCAAAGGTCCCAATGCAACTGGACGCAAATGTAGCCAGCAATGCAACTGCTCGCTCGGTGCTTTCACTGAAATTGCAAACAACAATGGTGGAAAATAGAAACGCCGACTACTTGGGGCAATGAAAGTGGATTTTTTAATGCAGGGAACAATGATCTTGCAAGAAAATGCTGGCACTGACATAATTTCCTCTGAAAGCTTTGGTAGCCTACATTTTGCTAATGGATGGCAAAGAGGGAGCAGTGGGAGAATTTCGCAGAGAAAAATGAGACTGGTGGAAAGTGGAGAAATTACAGGAAATTTAGCATTTCTGGCAGCTTGCAAACTGTTGAACTTAAAGCCTATCTTGTTAGATTTTGAATTTCCACGCTCAGAACGAACAAGAAATTTCAATCAAATTCTGTTTTTGAAGCTCAACCCAACAAATTCCATTGGAAATTCTAAGGTTGGAATAAAAAGTACAATTCGTTAAAGTCCAAACTGTCGACACGGTGCTTGCAGTAGCTGGGAATTTTAAAAAACTGAATAAATTTTTATTAGATTCGCAATAAAACTTTTTGATGTCTTATTGTAGACTGACATTGGATTTGGGAGCGCGGGTTATATGCTCAGGACGTTTTATCGCTGCTGTGTGCTCTGAATTCATGAATAGCATATTCCACAACAGATACAATAGCGCTGGGTCGTTAAAGGCACTTAACACCTGTAATCTTACAAGAAATAATACGTCATTTTTATGACCGACTATGACACGTGAAAAAATGACGGCTTTGCTGCAAATACCGGAAACAATTAAAAGTTTTGGCAATCGGCCGGGAATTATCAGAGGAAATTGAATAAAAATGCTCGTAAACAATACGAAACAGATTTTCATTATTATGCATGGCTGACGACTCCTCTTTCTTATCAACATAACGCTATGACAGATCATTTAAGCGAACTGAGAGAAGGGGAAAAAAATCTCAAATTGATTTATCGCTCGATAAGTTAAATGTTTAATGAACGTCCTTCACCGACCAGATACAATCTGACATTGGGATATTGCAGAGAGGAATGGTGAGGTAGTGGGAGGGAAGAAAAGAAGAAAAAGTTAATAAAAAAAGCAGGATATTAGGGCGAGATGATGCGAAATAATTGAAGTTAGGGTTAAAAAATGAATGCATTTAACCGGTTTGTAATATTGGTTATTAATAGCAGCGAATGCATGATTGAGCAGAGTGGGAATATAAGTAATAAAAGGGACAGAGGAGGCTTCATTCGGATTTCATTACTCGGATTTCATTATTAGGAAAGGAATTGCAGCCTGCAGTCGTGCAGTAGGATGTGTAAGGATGTGCTGGCGTGTGTCTGTCACCCAAGATGTCTGTTATTGATTTCTAGTATTGCAGGTTACGTGATTACGGTTGGGAGAATTGCGACTCTCGAACGTGGTTTGCCAGTTTATCGGAGAGTATAATATGACGCGTATCGGAAAAGAGGGGAGTTGGCGCCTGCTTTATTTCCAAGTAAAGTGCGCGGATGAACTTGCATTTGCACACTTGGCGCTAAGCGTGGGAATTGCAACGAGTGTTCTGGAGAGATCTCTCTCGGGAGGTCGTTGAAATGGCGTTTCTTTTATCGCCGCCGATGCTCTAATTACCCACGTGTTTTGTGGTTTGTCGATCATAACCGTTGACACTGGGCTTTTACGCACGTCGTGTCGTCAGAGAGTGGCTGCTGCGTTGCGCTTGATTTACACGAGGTGGCGGTGACTAATAAAGGGGATTTGTTTTAATACGTGTTTGGCGGGCAGGTTTTAAAGCTGATTTCTACTGTTTAATCGCCAATGTGAGGATTTTCACTGGTCTTACGGTATAAAAATGGGAGGTTGTGTCGTCATGGTGGAGGGGAGAATTACTTCTCACCAGGTGACGCTGAGAATGTACATTGAAATTGAAAGACTGCAGATGAAAATGAGAAAAATATGAGTCGGAAGCGTGGAAACGGTAAATTTTTTATCCATTTTTTTTTTTAAGTTTTAAGATGGCCGCCACAAAGTTAGCAAGATACTGCTTTTCAATTCCGTAAGATTAAACGCAGTTCTCGTTGATTAAAGACTTGAGATTTGCCATTTGCAAGCCTAATCACTAGTGCACGCACAAACGTACTTAATTGTTAACTCGGGATGAAAAAGATGTTGATGACGTGAGAGAACATTAAAAAAAATGAACGCGAAAAATATGCAGAGACTGGAAATCGCTGAATGTTTATGCGTAATTAGAGCACGTCTTGCTCCGGTACATTAACGAGGTGAAATCTTAAATTGCACTGCTAGGGGAATTAAAAGGTATTCAGTTAAAATGTTTATTTTTTTTTTTTTGCATTTCGAAAGCGAATCAATCTTCTCTATCTCCAAAAACAAAAAACTGCTTAAAAAAAAACACCTTTCGTGTTAGTTTGTTTTAGTTTATTTAAACACGTGACTAACACCTCTCACGTATCTTCATAAGAAGGAAACATTTTCTCCAGACACAATTAAATCTCGTCGATCCGAACGACGAAAGACACTGATAGGTAAAATTCCAGGAACTCGAATCGAGTAGACATTAAACCAATCATAGAGCTAACCGGGAATTTGAAGAATCCAAATTAAAAAAAATAAAATAAAAAATTATCCGGAACTTAATTTCTAATCAAGTACCAAATATCGTCTATGATCTCTAATTACACTTTATAATAACAACAAGAGATGAAGTGATTCAACAACGCGATTAACTATTAAATCTTTTATCTTAGCATTCATTAATTAGTAGAGGGGCAGGAAAAGCTAGAAATTAGTTGGAAACTGTAAACTCTTTCTCTCCAATGACCAGCACCGCAAGCCCAGTAATGAGGTTCCAATGAAATACGATGAGGTTGGTGTGACCCGTTTACTCACTTCGCACGCAAATTAATTCCGTAGAATAATTGCACGCCCTGCAAACGATAAGACCGTGGCTTCTTGCGTCTTCTTTTTGAGGCATTACGTGCCCTATAAACCCATCTCCACTACACACCTCAGGTGTAGTGGAAAGTGAGAGGAAAGGGTTTGCTATTAATTAATTTAGAAAGGAAGTAGTGTTTTTTACGACAAGTTAGTGCAATTGTAGGTTTATCACGACTGAAATCTTGAGTAAGTACATGTGTCATAAAGAATTATTGTTAGGCTCTTTTTATTTGTTTTATTTATTTTTTTTACACTCTCTGGTTCGAGATGGTAAATTAGATAAAGTGGTCATTGTGGAAGTTTAAAGTTAACTTGGATGTGTTGTTAGTTTTGTAGTTGTAAGTTGGAAGGGAATTTAGTTAATTAATGAATCGTGCGAAGGTTGCAAGCGATAATAAGTAATTTTAAAATTTTAAAGGATTTTCTGAAATGTACTGGGTGCTTTAGATTGACAGCCTTTTCTTGGCGTATGAATAATTAATTTTTAATCTCGTAATTCTTTAATAACTAACTTTAAAAAAAAAGTGTTGTAAAATCAAAGATGCTTAATCTTTATTTTGTCAGACTGAAATGAAATGGTTTTATTTAAAAAAAAAAAAATACTTTTAAAGTTCAGTGGTGGTTGCAACCGACTGTTGACTTTATTGCCACTAAAAACAACACTCAAAATAGCAACAGGAAAATAAAAATAAAAATATTTTAAGTTAACCCCTAAAAAAAATAAAAAGTAAAATAAAATTGGAAAGCAGTTAATGGAAATAGTGGTTTGCAAGTAGGAAATAAAGTTAAACTCTAGCAATCAACAAATGAGTGCTAAAAGCAATTGGCAGTGGTAAATCTTGTAAAACAGGACGAAATGAGATTAGAGAAGCTAAAACCTTCTTCGACCCATAATTGACGCTAGCATCTGGTTGCTTGACCCGAATCCAAGTGGACCTGAATGATGATCACTTATATGTAATGTCCCAAAAGTGACCCTAATAAGATTGCATAGACTCGAGAAATGAGCCATTTCTGCAATTCGGAAAATTAAGTACCCCCTCCCTCTTACGGTGAACCCCCACTTCACTCCAATGTGGCTCCAATAAAAGCTAATGGAGCGTCGAGATCTGTCCATTCCAATAGTGACCCTGCAGGCCACGGAAAAGTTGGCACAAAGCATTCAAGACAGTGTGTTTACTACCTCTTACCATCCTTTTAGAGTTTTCCTCGCCCAAAGAGCCGAGCCAACAGTATTGTACACTAGTTTCAAGTCAGCTTTGGAATGCCATATGCCCGAGTTGAATGGGAGCTGCTGCTTGCACGTTTTAAGACCCTTCAATCTCTCCCAGAAAGTATTGTACGTTATGTTATGATGGTTTGTTTTATTTCAAGTGTTTTTCAATTGTTTATTATGTATAAGTGTTTAATTATTGATGTTGTTTGAATATTATAAAAAGTGTTGTTGATTGTATAATTTAAAGTGTATTGATTTATGATGTAATTTTTAATTTGTGTATCTACGCGGGAGAAATTAGTCCGCGTAATTGTATAAATAGTCGTACGCGACTTCCGGTGTTAGTTGCATTAAACATGGCGTTAAGTGTAGATGTGTGTCGTTATTACGAGTGTCAACGTGGAGTATAAGTTTGCAGAACACAGATAACAATTGGTAGCAGAGGAGGATGGATCAACAACAATCCATTGAGTGAACTGCAGATACGAGAAGTTTGAGACAAAAAGTGAAACTAATGCGAGACGAACGAGGTGATTGAAAACCGAGAGTAAAAACAACGTGAAGCCGCCATGACAGATCCAAAGAACATGATGGGCGAGAAGTCGAATTTGTCCCACATTGGACAATTGACAGGGAAAAATTACTTTCTCTGGGCAAATAGAGTGGAGGATGAACTGCGTGCGAGATGTTTATGGAGAAAAGTGATCGAAGGAGATGAACCGGCGAAAATTTTGCCAGCGCCCACAGTTCAGGGCTATGCTGCCGCAAAAAAGAGAAGAGAAGACTGGGAAGATTGGAATGCAATGGCAAGGAATATTATTTCAAAGACTATTCCAGATGATTTAGTGGTCAAATATACCACTATTCGAGACGCAAAGCTGCTATGGGAGAAAATCAAAGACGAACAGGCACGCGAGAGTAAGGAAATGCAAAGAAAAGCTTTCCAGAGTTTAGTCCGATCGAAACAGGAACCCAAAGAAAACGTGAGTGACTATCTCAATCGCATGGAAGTGTTGCGAGAAAAGTTAGTAAAAATGGGAAAAACCATTGACGAGGAGGACATGGTGTTTCATGTGCTTGAAGGACTTAAACCTGAGTTTGACATAAGCGTGATGATACTGCAAAGAGAGGCTGATTTAACAATGTCAGATGTTCGAGAAATGTTAATCGAGACAGAAGAGAAGCGAAAAAATCGAAAAGATGAACGGCGTGACGTAGAAATAGGCGCGAGAGTGAAAAAGTTCGAACAACGTGGAGGACAACGAGGAGGATTTAAGACGACAGAAAAACACTGTTTTAACTGCGGAAAAACCGGACACATGAGAGGTGAGTGTCCGAATGATGTCGTTTGTTTCAATTGTGACCAGCCGGGACACATATCGACTGATTGTCCCAACGAGAGAGCAGAATGGAAGACGAGTTATCCGACCCGAGGACGAGGCCGAGGAGCAGCGCGAGGACGCGGTGGAAGTACACGCGGACAGCCGAGAGGCCG